>JMFS01069983.1:0-21474 GCA_000699545.1 Podiceps cristatus | reverse complement strand
ATTCTGTGATTCTGTGATTCTGTTCAAGGTTTCCTGCTGCAGATTTCCTGGCACCTAGTAGCTGACAGCTATAAAATGTCTGTTACCTAGCCAGTTATGTCCATAAAGCTTACAGGAATTACCCCTTGAGCCTTCTATCAAATGCAGCTGAAACTGGCTAGTAGGTTCAGCTCTCAGGGGACTGGGAAAGACACAATGCAAGATTCACTTTGATGACATGAACAGAAGTTCTTCAGGAAAGCAGACTAAAATGGAGAAGAAGGCTTGTTAGACAGACAGGGGCGAGTGACATCACAAAATAACCAGTAAGAGCTAGATTCAGAAAAGACTAAAGGTTACGGAATACCAGCACATCTTGCCTGTTCATCAAAACCCCATAGCTTTGACCAAGCTTGGCTGAAAGTTGGAGACCACTGATCTATTACTACAGATAGAAGGTTCTTGGCTTGGTGTTGTGTGACGTTCTAATTAAAAAATAATTCAGATAAAATGAAGATGGCACTTAAGTAGATTAAGATAGGCATTTGGTAAACAATTTTTCTGTTTAGAATTTCATTAGATTAGCCTATCTAGTCATAGTCTGAAGAATCAGTTCTTAGCCCGATTAACTAATTTTGTAATCAGCAAGACTGAAGCACTACATTCTCCTAATAAAATTCACAAATGACAAACAGTGCAAAATAGCAGACCATAGAGACAACAGGCTGCATGTGGGGTGATTCAACTGGAATGACAAGTTACTTAATAAGATTAGTACCAAAACCAAGCAGTATGCAGTACAATCAAAGCAGACCTGGTAATAAATGTTTGATAATGAGCACAGTTCATCCTTAAGAGGATGGGAAGCACCAAGTTAAAAAAAAAAATAAAGTGGTTAGAGCAGATCATCACCTGAACATCAGCGTGACTTGGTAACTAATGCTTTCCAGAGCGTCTGTGCCTAGAAATAACTGCACAATACCCATCAGGACTAGAAGAAACATTATATACTCTCCCACTTCAGTGTCCTCCATCAGAACTTAGGCACAGCAGTGTATGTATTTTGTAAAAGGAGATCTGGTACTTGATGTTCATGGCTCCGGACAAGAACTACCACAAGAAACTGAATAAACATACATACTGCATCTTCATTAAAAGGCTTGCGTACTGTGGCCTTTTCAAAGAATCCATTATATGTCAAGCTCCTGTGTCCATGCGCAGACAGACATATATAACCCCTAAGTGCAGACACTCCAATTGCAGCTTCTTGGTACTATCGTCACAGTAATACCTACGTTTGCCTAACAAAGCTAGAAATGGGCAAATGGAAACCAGGAATCCTTAAATTATGGGAAGACTAAAGCAGAATTAATAAAATTCTTTAAGACATGCCTACTCCTCCTTCATCATCCTAGCGTAAGAAAGGCAGAGGTTTCGTTAAAAGACAGTGAGTCGACAGCTACTTACAGACATGCGTAATCTGGACTGGGATCTGCAAAGCTGCCATAGGGCTTGGTGCGTTGCCTGTGTTCTCCTCTAAGCGAGCCACTCGAATCTGCACGTGCTGAACCCCCGAACTGGAATTAGTGTTTGGTAATCCACTTCCAGATTTGTTTTCCGAAAGCTGGTGCCCTGGATTGTTTTTTTGGTTCTCATGGAGTTGTTTAAGACCCTTTATCAGCACTAAGAGAAAGAATACTCATGCTAAAGCATGCTGAAGAACCACATTTGAAATGCTGCATGTGAGATTTTTAGCCAAGATGAAAAGAATAAACAAAATCCTTCTGAATTTGGAACAATTTATAGAGAGATATCAACTAGAAATTTAGCACATACAAAAAAAACCATTTATACTCAACTACTGGAGTGAACCTGATTTTCCTCAAGGAACCTAGGCATTTTAGGATGTTTGGGGGGAAAAAAAAAAAAAAAGAAAGAAAATAAAAACTCATAAAATTTTGGACCTCTCTAAAACATGTATGGTACATCCCCAAGTTACAGTCAAGTGCCAGTATCACTAGTTCTGTAGATCTTACAAAACATGGAAGCAGATTTGTTCAAGAGATTGACAGGACTGTCACTGGAAATAGGGAGCAAGAGAGAATTAATCTCACAGTGACTATACTACAGTTCATCGTCAGTGCATGAAGTGGCCCACTGCTCCAGTAAAGCCACCCACCTTTCTTCCCTATGATCACTTTGGTCCCACTGAGGGAGCGGTTGAGATAAATGAGGTTACAAAAGTTGAGGCGCCTGCTTTTCTAGCATTCATAGAGTGAACGTCTTAAACATCTCCCACTTTTGACAGAATGACATTTAGGCTGGGGATCCTTTGATTCAGTGGAGTATTTGTATTATGAATTATTTGATGCAACAACTGTCAATTAACATACGGTTTGTACCATCGTAAGCGTAACAGGGCTACCCTCTCAACTGCAGCCCCCAGCTAATATATAACTACACTGACAACCACAGCAAAAGTGTCCATTAAATTACACCTTTCATTATGACATGACTAATTTCTATGATTTTTTTTTCCGCTCCCCAAGACAGAGAAAAGGGGGACTGAATGAAAGGTCACAGAGACTGAAGTACCTTTTGGCTCAGGCGCTATCTTCTCAGACCAAGAATGAGAACGATGAGAGATGTATTTGGGAAGCTTTACACTCCCGATTCCTCCCCTCCTGCTCACTGTGCAGCTAGCAGTACTTCTCTGTTCTGTCCACAGCTAAGGTTCAGCACCTCACACAGATTACATTTTAATGTTTTATTGAAGGCAACAGATCTAACCTGAGGTGTTACTGTTAGGCTGCAGATACATATCCTCTTCCACCTGAAGAGGTCACTGCCCTCCATACCAAAGATCATCATCATCTGAGATCTGCCAGCTGAGCTGCAGAGCTACATGCTCTCACTTTAGCCAAAGTGAGGGGAGTTGGCAGAATCTACCGTTTAGCTGTATACATCAGCTTGGCTTGTTTCGACCGAAACACTTAAGGATTGCTTGTAGGAGCAATTCAGCCAGCAGATCCAAGGGGCCAGTCACCTCCAGCAAAGGAGCAATGTGCTCTTTGGCCAGCAATGCTGTAAGCAGACAACAAAATGCAGCCTTATTCCTTTGACATGTGTGACAGGCGCTTTCAGGAGAGAAGTGTGCAAGTAGTACATTACCAGGGAATGAAACATCTTTGTGGTTTGCAATCTGTCTTTTAATGGTCCACCATTTACTCCGAAGCCACTGTGGTGAGCGGACACTACTCCATCCTTCAGCTAGTAAATCCCAATTGATGTCATTTTCATCAGAAACTTCAAGTTCCGCTATCCTGGCAGGATACAGAAAATATTTACCTGTTAGAAACAACCCTCCAGATGGGAAGGGGTGTTGCACATCTCCGGTCTTGTCACACGTAACAGCAGCAAAATGGCATGCTAGTGAATAGTCCACCAGAGCTCATGAATTGACATAGGCTTCCAAGGCTCCACGCTGCCAGAGGTCAAGCAGAATCATAAACAACAGAAGATGGACTAGACCTGTTAAATGATCCAGTCCATCTCCTTGCCATGCAGGATTATTCACCTTATTTACATATTAAGAGTTTGATCAGATTATTGTGAAGCATTCCAAATGACGGTACTTGCATCTTTTTCTCTTTGGAAAACCATTCCCCAAACACATCTCCAAGGCTGGAAATACTTCCCAAGATTCACTCTGAACTTTCACTTAATTAATTTCATGTTATGATATTTACTTCTCTGTTCTCCTAAATAACACTCATCCGTCCTTAACATAGATTTTTGCCTCCTCTCAGATGCTTCTTAGCCAAAGTAGATGAAGTTAACTACAATATTAAACAGTTCCTCATAAATCAATCCCACCAGGCTCTCCAGGTAAGAGAGTGTCTTCACATAATTTTGGCAGATGTTATGCACACACTGGATTCTACCAGAATCTGTTTGAATACTACAAATATCTCTTAACTGCCTCCAGCTCATCTGTACCTGGAGCATACGAAAGAGAGGTGAACAGTGAGAGGGAAAAGATTTTTGTGAAAATTAAGAAAAGGTCTCTTCACAAGGGAAGAAATAGCACTGAATATTCTTGCTAGCTAAAAAAAAAAAAAAAAACCCACAACAAACCAACCAACAAAAAAACAACAAAAAACCCACCACAAAACACCCAAAATCAAACATCTCCCACCCCGCCTCTCCCCATTCCCCCAACAACAGAAAAAAATGGAAAAAAGAAAAAAAAGCTACCAAAACCAACCAACCCTGTAGGATGACTTAAGAATATCTGGACAGACCTAAGCAGATACCATTTGTACAGAAATATTAAGAACTATTACCACATAACCAGCACATTCTGAAATGTGGAATCAGGTTCCTCATTTTGAGTTCAAGTCAAACGGCTTCAGCAAATTAGTGAATATTGCTCTGTAAATAATATTTAGATTCCCTGTATGTCTTGGCTTTTTATTCCCACCCAAAACTATCACCCCATAAAAATCCACTGGCTAAAAAGTCTGAGTTAAAGGCATTCAAAACTGGAGGAGGACTGGAGAGAGCAAAAGATTTCCAAAGTTACTACCAGGTTGCCAGTTCAAATGTAGTCAAAGATGCTGACACACAATCAGTGTTTGGTGGCCTACATGAAATTAATTTGCAGTCTCGGCTTAGTTCTTTGTAGACAAGACGTCCACATCGCAGAAACCACCACCACACTTGACCCTTGTTGGTCATCTCAGCAGAGAGGCCAAGGACTGAACGGGCAGGGAGACTGAACTACCCTCCAGTTAAGGGTTAAAGCGCATTGGTGGGGCAACGTGTGGGAAGCTTGCACGGTCGCTGCCTGTGCTGTACCTTTTCTGTGGAATTAAGAAGACTTCAGTCTCCAGGGTTTTCAATCTGACACCTTTCACGAACACTAACATTCACTAAAAAAACAAAAAACAAAAAATATGTTCAATAATAAATCTCTGGGAACTGTACACACAGTAGTGATTTCTGGAGGGTTCTAGAGGTTTTAGTGTCTAAGAAACCAGCAAAAGGGACCCCAACGGAATCCTGCTAGCATCGTGTATTACGAACCTTTAAAAGTAACTAAAATAACAAACCTCAAGATCAGATTTATTTCATCTTCCTTGGTCCACTCAGTGCCCCCACTTTGTTTCCAGTTGAGATAGTTGAGCCATTTAGAGCGGCACTGCTTTTCAGAGCGTGTCCCGACCCGTTCTGCCACAGCAGCCCACGATACACCTTGTGTGACAATGTCACCTGGTTCTGTGCTAGTCAGCTCATGCACTACTTCTGCTAGTCTTTTTTCTTCTTTCTCTGTCCACTTTCCTGAAAGAGAGAAAAGCCCTCCAACTTAACAGCAAACGCCCTCTGTTCTGATCGTAACATGGCAACAGGCATTTATCTTCAGTGCCTAACACTTTATTCCAGATGCAAATCCAGACTTGCAAAGAAGATATAACTGTTCTTACTTACTACTAATTTATATTATATCCATTCTTGATTAACAAATGCATAATTTGTTTTGCTGCCAAGTTTCTTTCTCTTTTCTTCCTCTCTCAGATAAATGAAGCCACACAGAACTTAATCAAAATACTGAAGCAAAGCAAAGTGGTCCAAACTACCTGAATTGTATTAGTTGAAGTAAATTAATCATGCAACAGTTTAGTACACAGTAGTTACATGAGGTCTGACTAAATTTTCCTTCCATTTGAATCTATACACTACAAAATAAACAGTACTTTACTCCTAAAGTGGTTCTGTCTCTTAATTGACACCAAATGGACAGTGGATGTTTATAAGCATTAAACACAAGGGAAAGTACTTTTAAATCCACCTCAATAAAATATCCTCCAGTGGCATAAACGTATGATGGATAAAGGACTGCAAAAATAAACTGAGTGTTCTGATCTTTAAGAAGGGAAACTGGAGAAATCTATACAAAATACGTTCTAAAGATGTCCCCAGATTTCCCACTGTAAGTTCCTCAGTTCAGAGTTTCACATCTCTGAAAGCACCATTGGCAAAGGCAAAGGTGACAGAGTTTTAACTAGAATATTCATTACTGACATCAGCATCCACCTCACCTGTGTTGCAGGTATCCTTCATCAATCTACATCGATCTTTCACTGATGAAGCACTTCTCCCCAGTGCAGCTCCTATTGTGGCCCAATCATTACCATGCTTTATTCTCAGCCTAAACAGAAACACGCTCATTAGCAATATATCCAGTTAAGAGATTACCAAAGTATCAACTACACTCCAATAAAAACAGGATAAGCATGCAGTTTACAGGCTTAAAGACAGAATGGGGCATCACTTTGACACAGTGACATTTTCTATCATCACTGCTAATTTTTTTATGTGTTTCTAGAAGCCTTTTGGGCCAGCTAAGCCACAGGATACTCACTTATAAAATGTTCAATATCTAATCATCTTGTAAGAATGCTGTCAGGCTTAATTACTGTGTGAAATGCAATATGAATGTTTAGATAAACAGCCAACAGCCATTCTGCAGAAGTTCCTCAAGGATTTTCAGGTGGCATAGAGATCGCTTGAGAAATCTAAATAATGCCCAATGAAAAACCAGGCATCCTACAATTTAAATGAGGCAAAACATTGCACAACGATGTTCAGAATTTTAACTATTATTTTCCTCCCACAGATGACAAGAAGTTGCTTAACATGTTCAGACATGACCACTTTTAACACATCTGGAACCACAGGCACCTTGCAAACAACACAAATCAACTAAATTGATCCAAACATATCCATCAACATAGTGAAGTACACTCCCTTCCTTCCTTCAGTCCAATACGGTTTCTTCAAACTGCTCAAACCTGGAAAGCTGCAAGAGGAGATAAAAGTCCACAGCCCCTCCTCCTTCATCTATCAGGTTCAGAGTCAAAATCAAAGAGCCTTACTGAAAATCTATGGACCTCCCTAATAATTCATAGGGGAGATCCTACCCTTGATATGCCACTTTCTTTAGAAATAACCTTTGCTCAAGTTTCCTAAAGAAAAGGACTTTCTGTTTTTCTCAAACGTAGCTGCAAATGTTGTCTGTGCTTGTAAAAATCAAAACCATTACTAGTTTCAACAGAAGGCTTGCCTCAGAACTTTGTTGCATATTGGTTATGTCCTGAATACACATTTGAAAATAGCAATAATAAAAAAATAAATCCAAATGTAGTTTCTTTTCTCTTCAAATTAATTTATTTTCTGATCAAGTTGAAGTTGAATTTACTTGTAACTTTTCAGTGATTTCATATATATGAAATCCTGTAAAAACTATTCAAGCTACTAAATACAAACAAGGCAGCGTCATCTTGTTAATAAAAATACTTACTCTTTAAGCTTTTCAATTTCCTCAGGAGTATACCTAAGCAACAGGTAAATAAAAAGACATTATTTTAAACAGAAAGCATACAGCATAACTATTTTTGTTTTACTAACCACAGAGTATGCATTTAGTTACAACAAGAGGTTAAGGAATTTCAGCTGTAAGAAATAATCTGACTGAATGGTCTGAAAAAAACATGAAGAACAAATGCCATTTTCCACATTAGTGCATTTCTAAAGTTATCTGGTCAAACATTGCTCTCATGTGCCAACAAACTTCCTCATTCTCAGTGATCTTACCACTAAGAACAGAATTAGAATTTTGTGTATTAGCCTCTCAAATAAATGGCTGTTTTTCCCTTCCTGCCCCAGGTCACAATCACCACAAGGCTGACGTTCCAATGGAAAAAAAAAAAAAAAAGCATTGAGATGGTATTATTTTTAATTTTCAACTACCCTTCAAGACTAAAATGTACCACTATTTCCAGCGCTTCCAGATGGCGCCATACCCACTTTTTTACAGATGAGCAAACTAAGGGCCCAGGCGTGAAGATCAACGAACTCAAGGTCACAGTTCTAGAAAGAAACTACACCTCAGCAGATCTGTGGTTGTGTCAAAGTCTCCTAATCATATCAGAATCCTCTCTGTACCTTTTTTTTTTTTTAAGTTGTGGATACCACCAATTTAACACAACTATTGTCATGGTTGATCTACCATAATTCAGCAGAGGTGACTTATGCTTAGGAAGAGCTAGGTCTGTTTGGCTAGAATCTTCTATCTCACATATAACATGTAGAACATTAAATACATAACCCTACGCATACCAATAAAACCATGCAGCATTAGAGGTTTTCATACTTTCCAACATGGTTTCTGTCATCATACATGCGAAGAACTCTTCTATAGACAGCAAAGAGAGGCCGATTCAGACCCCAAGCTATTGTCCTGTAGAAATCTTTTCTTTCATCTTTTGACATTTCAAATATAATTTCAGTGGCATCTTTTATTCCACGGGCCTAGAATAGAGCATTTTAAAAAAAACAGAACAAATCACGAACAAAACACCTTAGATAAAGTCTCCTAGAAATCAAGAACACTTAAGAACTGAAGCCTAGCATACTATTATGCAACTTTCTATGTATCTCAAATACTACAATCCAGAAGTTAAACTAAATATTTATGAATTAGCTACTGCAAATGAAAACCCTTGAGCACTAGTGTTTGTTTTGTTTTGTTTCTTAACACCCAAGCCCACGTAGACATGGAAACTCTTAACTTTCATTCACATTTAAAATATACTGTGGATTTAAAATATAAACGTGGTGGAATTAGCCTGGAGTCATACAGTCAGTCACACAGGCTGTGAAACAGTGCTATATACATTTATTTTTATTCAGTAGACAAATTAAAAGCAATGTTATACTCAGGAGTCTCAAATCCTGTGTATAGATACAATTTCCTCATGTGTTTCAAATGGGTAACGACCATTTCTACTACAAACCAATGAGAATCACTTATTGCATATTTTGAGAAGTACTAAAGAAAGTTGGTGTTAAGCAGGAGCTGCATCACCACACCAACTAGCAGATAACATATTCTAACACATACCTTTAAATAACGCTCAATGTTACTCATCAAAATGTCAATTTCTTCCTTGGACCACATCCCTTGCTTCCACTTATGGCCTAAAAATAGAAATGTCAAACTAACTACTGAAGGGAAAGTCAGCAAAACAACAAGAACAGAAATATCAGATAACATGACCCTCATTACTGCAATTAACAAGGAAGAGAGTAATTTTAGCTATTTAAACTAACTAGAATTTTAAACAGATGTTATTTCAGAACTGATAAACAATCCTTAGTAACTGTCAACTAATGTTTAAGAAATCAGTCAGATCCCTCTTCAAAACCATCATTTTTTTAAAAAAAAAACAGAAGCTGAACTCCTCTATGTGCTGTCAAGTCCCATTTTCAGGCTTTCTCTTTAGCCACAACCAGAAAATTTCTGTCTTTAAACTGACAGCTGAAATTTCCATGCACTCAAATGATTGCAGAAGCTGTGACTTAAAACGTGACTCATAATATTACTTGAGGAATTGCCAACCACGTGGGGTTCTTATATGCCTTACCACTTCCCAACATGTGAGCAGTGCTACCTACTGTGAATGCTTTTCATAGAGGTAAATGCTCTACCTAGGCTATTTTGACAAGCCGGCCCTTATCTTTTTTTTTGCATTTGGAGTAATGCCCAGTGGTCATCATCAAGATAAAGATTCACAGCATTTTGTTTCCCAAATAAAAGGGGCAAACCAACAGAAACAAGCACCATGTTTTGTCTCTGTCTATGTCCTTAGTAACTACAACGCCAGCTAAGCTTTAAAAGCAAAACCAATCACCTTTATTCAGAGAGAAAACTTAAAACCTGAGGTCTATCAATAGAACATTAAAACATTTCTACCCTAAATTAATACAGAGATTTCTCTTTTCCCCCCTCATTCTCACACTATACTTAATATTAACGATCACTTGTAATTAAGATTATGCTAATGACCCAGTTACATACTGGTGTGTACTGGCTACCTGCCCATCTCTGCTCAGAAAAATCAGGGTACTTCCTTCTCAGCTTGTTAATTACCAGAGCTGAGAGGCAGAACACACCAAAGAGACTATTTACTCAAATCCAATTATAATGAAAAGTACAGCATTATTACTAATTCTGTTGTACAGATGAGAAAAAACTCTTCCTTTGTGCCTGATGGCTTCAATCTCTTCTTCAAAGCCACAGAGACAGAACAATAATCTACTACTGTAGCTGTGATTCACACCTCTATCCAAGCATCTGAACTGACCTGAAGGGACACTGCTACTCTTTACATGGAATAACCTTCAATACCCAACTGTTTTAGGAAAGGAAGCATATTTTGCACTTCACATGTTTGCATATTCAGTGCCAAGATTATTACAGCCTGTCCTCAGGTCTTCGAAGAAAGCATTATCAGGTGTAGACTATTATAAAATGACAAGCTCAAGCAACACACATCAAAATCCTAGTTACTGTAAAAGGAGAAACACACTGGGATTCCTTCACAGCTGATCCCTGTGGTAAAACATGGAGGTCCCAAGAAAAGTTCAGCTAGTATGGATTCTCAAGTACTCTTTCTTGGCATATTTTATTGGCAATGTCTTCCTCAAATTATTAATCTTTTAATTAGAATCACCAGATTTAATGTCCTCGTTCATTCACAACTGTAAATGCCACTTGTGATATACGGTCACTTCATAGAATCATAGAATGTTTTGGGTTGGAAGGGACCCCCAGAGCCCATCTAGTCCAACCCCCTGCAGTGAGCAGGGACACCATTACCCAGATCAGGTTGCTCAGAGCCCCGTCCAACCTGGGCTTGAATGTTTCAAGGGATGGGGCCTCCACCACCTCTCTGGGCAACCCGTTCCAGTGCTTCACCACCCTCATTGTAAAGAATTTCTTCCTTATATCCAGCCTAAACCTACCCTGGTTTAGTTTAAAACCATTAGCCCTTGTCCTGTCACTTGATATGACTGTGACACAGCTACAAATGCATTAAGTTTCTAATATATTTAACAAGACACAGACCAAACGTGAGGTGACCAAGTCACATGAACAGTCATTTCTCTGCCAAATCACCAGTACATACTCCTCCAGCCACAGCTGAGAATGTGCTGCTCCCAACCAAAGTCCTTCATGCTGGCTACTGAAAAGATCATACTCTCTGTGCTTCCTCTCACTCTCGAGCACAGCAACTGTAGCAGCACGACTTCTCACTACTTCTGCTCAGCTGCCTCAGTGCTGTGATGCAAAGGGATCTCTCTGCTATCCCATCTCTGCCCCAGCCCTTGGACTGAACACTGAATAGCTTTGAAGCCCTACAAATCTAATACATAAGAAGGACCAAGAAAACAGGGAGAATTATTTACTAGCTGTTAGAAGCAACTGTTAGCGCACACTTGGGATCAGTGAGTGAAATGGTCATTGACAGAGTTGCTCAGCACCCTTTCTCTGAATTTTCCGTATCCAACACACAGGTTCTGCATGCCTCACGCACATTTTTTCACTGACTCAGCAGTACACTCAGCCAGCTGGAGAAGAACTCACTGGGTAAAAGATCATTTGCTTCTGTGACAGAAAACCATTACTTTTTTTTTTTTTTTTTCTCTCCCTAAAGTTTTCTAATAAAAGAGGGAGTTGCTTTGGACTGACTGAAAAAGATCCTCCCCCCCCAAGAGGTGAAGTCAGGGTAAGAAAAACATTAGAGAGGCTGAGGAAACTGGAGAGACAACCCGTCTTCATTTGATGCTCAGTTGTTTCTCTAGGTTTAGAAAGGCATTTCCCCCAAGGAAATGAAAAAAAAGCTCTAAAGTTCAGCAGCTACTACATGATTGCACAGATACATTTTGGAAGGGAGGGATGTCAATGGGGTAGCGGTTTTAGGAGTAGTGGGGATTATTTCTGTAGATCCTGGTCTGCATGATCCCTCTACTTCTGAAGCAACACCATTCCAAAAACTGTTCAATATGAACCACAACACAGTAGTTAGACTAAGAAGTCCTACTCGGAGGAAGACTATTAACCTGAGTACAGATTATGTTTTATTCCTGGGTACCCCTCTCTGTGGCTGCTCATCTCCTAACCAGGCAGAAACGCAAACAGAGCAAACAACTGCCTGCCCCATCTGTGCCGAGACACATCATCTACAGCGGTTCTCTACCACGGCCACTGGAATCACCATCCCCACCGCCAGATTGGCCCCTCTTCCTCTCCAAGTGCATCTGGAGCTGCAACTTTCTTCTTGCATACAAAATGTAAGAAGGATGGTGAAAACTTAATGCATTAGATCTCTGCATTTTTAGAATCAGTCTTCTCAAAGATCTTCACTAAAAAAGCCAAACCAGAGATTACTTTATGCAACCTGCAAAATGTTCCGAGACATTTGGAGTAGCTTACCTTTTTACAGCATGGGAGAACTGCATTTGAAATAACCTACCTTTATTTGTTAGAGAGTCCTTATCCTCTTTGGTTGTGAACCAGGCTTGACTAACAGCTGACACTTCTTCATTGCCCATTGGGGAGATTTCATCCAGCTGTTCATTCTGAAGAATCTTGAAAAGACCAATAGGAAATCATCCACTAAGATCTTCAGTTCTTTCTATCACCTTGCTTTTAACATGGAGGCATAAATCGAAGGAAAATGAAACCAGCACACCTAGTTACCTTGCTGATGGCTCAGAAAGTGCCACTTTTTAGATATGGCATTAAAAGTGCATTCACCTTTCTTTCTTAAAACACCTGAGTAAAATTTAGCATCTTAACATACAGATGTTGTCAGAATTAATTAGATAACATTCTTCATCCTGTTTAATGTACAGTGAATAGGAAGAGTCTCACTGGCTTTGGTGGGAAGAGGACTATGTCCAGCATCTCCATCTAGAACTTTTAAACATGGTACAACCATGATGAGAACTGCATATAACTGTTAGGACTGGTGACAAGACAAAGCATATTTAGGCTTGTTATAAAGCTTAATTTATAATCAAAGAATGACAGAAATAACAGATAAATCTGTCTTCTATGCAGATCACCGCAAACCAAGTAATTATCAGTAGAGGGTTATATCTATTACTATTTACTGTATTGCTCTTTGGGCAGTAAGTTACATGTCAAATAATCTCTTTTATACATAAAATTATTTAATTGCACTTTTACAGAACACTTTACAAACAAGAACCAAATACATTAGTTTTATACTAAAAATAATCTTAGTAATTTAATAAACCCTTTTTGCTATTTGTTTCACTTTTCATTTCAATTTAAATAAAAATGCACATCAAATAGGTCAATTTTGAAGTTTTACTGTACCTGAATCTGAGTAACAGTTCCTTCGTTAATCTCATCTTCAGCTACCTCAGTGGTAGCAGTCATGGTCACCTCAAAGCTCTGATCATTTTCTGAAACTTCAGAATGGACAAGTCAGTTGTATACCTTACTCCTGTTTATGCATGCTACAGGTTTTATAAATTGCTACCTTTGCACTTTAAATTTTAAAGACATCTTATTTAGTATTTATTTGTTGACACAGTAAAATCATCAAAATTATTATCAACTGTTTGTCTTCATAAAATTTAAATATGGTTTTTGAAACTTTCAGTTTTACACTTGACTAGAACTAAGACCTAACGTGAAACATATAAATAAAAGGTGTCTGATTTGGTGCAAACATTTGGAACTGTATTAATGCTTCTTTTCCAGCCCTATCTTTACTATTTTCCACTTACTAAAGGACAACGTTAAAATCTTTCAGCTGTATTCTTCCCCAGTTTTCTTTCAACTTCAATGTGATAATGCCTTTATGAAGTTCCACCAAACTAATAGCCACTCTAGGTACTGTAAATTGGTATTTTAACTTGCTAGATCTGGTTTTGCTTCCCTCTTGGAGATTGTATTTAACAATCTAACGTTCAATCAACTTCCTCAAGGTTGATTCAGCACTCAGCCTACCTTCTGTATAACAATCTCTACCTAAAAAGACCACACATCTTAATATTACAAACCATGGGAAAACTAACTATATTGGTTGATGATTAAAAACACCTAATCACTTTTTGCAGGGGAAGAGCATCTAGTTTGTTGTTCATTCACTTATCCTTTAACTTACTCAATGTACCTGTGCCTGCGGGCCTCTTATCTGTAAGGCAGGTTTATTTTGCCAGTACTGTGTAGATAATTGCTGCAAAACCATCCAAAGCTCTGAGAGGTAAAGATGATACCTAAGTACATTAATAACATTAGGAAAAAAAACCCATGCAAAATATTCTAATGCAATCCAAAGAGTCCACTTTTCATCTTTACCAACGGAAACTTTTGCTACAAGAGTACATAAACTTAAAAGAACTTACTTGGAACTGCAACAACCGAAATGCACGGAGTGCTATCATCAAGGCTTTGATCATCCTCTGATAAGCAAAGCCTCTTGTGTGGAGGTTCAGTGCTGTCTTCAGAGTCTACTTCATCAGCTTCTAACAACAAAAACATAAGCAGGTTAATTTTTGTTAACAGAGCGAGCTTTGGACAAAGTTCTGCTAACAAAGTGGACTAAAACTAAAGGTGGAAACAAATGTGATAGATTGGTTTGGTGCCTTACCACTGCCCAGGAACCTGGTCTAAGTTATGGGCAACAACAGTTCACATGCTTTCTTCAACATACATTTTCTATGACATTTTCTTTGTAAATTCCACCCACAGTCCATCACACACAAACCAGTCCCTTAAGTCTACAGAAATCTGGGTACGTGCTTGATTCCAAGAACGCATTTCCACTGAAATAAATCAGAACAGCTACATCCTTGTTGGGAACATACACACCCAATTTTGTGATTTACACCTAATTTGACAATTCATCCTCCTTTAAACTGAAACAGAACAAATTGCAGTACAGTAAGCTGAATCCAAGTAGCTCATAGAATTTGGGGGCAGGGAAGTATGATGGTTGGATCAATGAGAAAAGAAGAAAAAATACTATGCAATACAATTCTATACCATTTTGAGGGCAGTGAAGTATAAGGTTCCCGTCAGTGTCCTGAGTCAAAGTCACAGAGTTCACGGTTTCTACTGTCACTGTTTCAGACTCTTCTTCAACTGTGCTCATACTCAAACCTGAAAGAGCAATACACAGATTACTCTTCTGCAGTCAGACTGCTACTTCATCCGTGATGCTGCTTCCTTTATCTCAAAAAACCAGCATAAACTCCCACAGAGAATGACAAATGTCTGCCTGTTCTTTCACATGAAAAATTCCACTGTTAAAAACATTCACTCGTCTTTACTTTTCCTGTATACTTACATGTTGTACAGGGTAACATCGGAGAGCTTCAGAGCTACTTTTCCAGTTAAAAATATCACCTAACCTCCCTATTCAGGAGCATTTGCAATCTAGTGGTGGGGTTTTTTGGTGTTTGTGGTTTGGTGGAGGTTTTGGTTGGCTGGTTGCTTGGTTGGTTGGGTTTTTTTAAACACAAACCTAGGCTATTACTTTTTCAGCATTTCTAAATTCTCCACATCTCATACTTTTTGTCTCACTAATATTTGTGCCACTACTCAATTAATAATTTTACTATTATATAACCTATAGCCAGTCAGTGCTGAGAAGTATTTTTGTAATATCATAGTACTCATAGCTGCACTATTTATAGATTGCTAGATTGTTTTATTCTCCTTCCATGGATATAACTAAATGTGAAGCAAGTATTATTTCTTTAGCATTGAAACAATACAAACAGCAGAAAAACTGGGTGCAAGCAATCACCAGCACAGAAAATTACTCAGAAACTAAGTTATCCAGAATAAGCAGTATACATGGAAGTCAGTGAACCAGGGCAATACAAAGTGCTCCTGACAATCTCATTTCCAGTATAAAAGTTACTACAAAGAAAGCCAAGGCTTGTAAGAATTTCAATGTAAACTAGCACTGTTACTAATTCTGAAACAAAACCACCCAAAACCCCACAAAAAAGTTCTGCAGCAGAAAAGGTTACATTTCTCTGTATTTGACAATTAGAAGCTAAATGAAATCACATCTAAAATATCCAGAAGCTTTGCAATGATTTCATTAGTACTGAGCACCTGGGTTTGGTGACTGTCTTTGGCAGAGATTTGTAAAAAAAAAAAAAAAAAAACCAAAAAAACCCCATCTATTTCTCCTTGAAGTGCTCAGTCCTTTTAATGTGTTTTCTCATATGTCAACAACAACAAAAATTTACTTGCAACTTTTATTTTGAAACCAAAATACTGTTATCAACAATTTTAACTTACGTTGTTAAAAAATCATTGACTATAGCTTAAAAAAAAAAAATTACATTACAAAGTTTCCATGTACCAGGCAGGGATACCCATATAAGTGGAATTTACAACCTGGATTTTAAATCCCCTCTATAATGTTAACAATATTGCTTCAGCTTGGAATGATTTCATTTTTAATCACAAAACATGTTCTTTGATATTGAAGATTCCCAAGAGCAGTGTTTTCTTGGAAGAATAAAACTACTGCCAGTCTTTCAATAAAATTACTTATCACCTCTCAAGTTTGATGAAGATTTGGCACATCTTTAAGCACATGTAGTGAC
The DNA here is from genome assembly GCA_000699545.1 of Podiceps cristatus. Classification (NCBI taxonomy): domain Eukaryota; kingdom Metazoa; phylum Chordata; class Aves; order Podicipediformes; family Podicipedidae; genus Podiceps; species Podiceps cristatus. The sequence goes on along the minus strand of JMFS01069983.1, from coordinate 4,983 downwards.
TGATTCCTAGAACAAAGTGAGATTACCCTTCTGAACATGTCAAAAAAATCAGATACCATTGACATTTTAAAACAGAGGGTTGGTTCTCAAATTTACTTTCATATCTACCATCAGCAACAGCTCCTTGCCACATGCAAGCGTAGGAAGCAGTAACTTCCTTGGGATTCATCTGCTTTTGAGTTTTACAGCCTCTGCCCTATCCTTTACTAGAAGTGATCGTTGCTGCACAGCTATAGTACCAATTTTTTAACAAACATAAGAGGCATCCTTAACTCTAAAACATGAAGGAAGAAACCAAAAGTGTTATAGCTAAATTAGAAGACTGCAACTTCTCCAACCCAGCTTTGCGTTACGCCTTTAACTTTTCGAGAGTGAACAAACTGGATCATTCTGGAGGGCCAAAAGAAATAGATAGATTCTCTTTCTTGTGTACTTTTGTATATGTACTTTCTGAATAACTTTTATTACACGGAATGCTGTAGTAAAAATTCCCAAAGTTACTGGAAATGCCATGAAGGATTCTTCTTAAACTTTACATGAACAGATAGTGATAACATTTACTTTTCTATAATCAGCTGAAAGCACCAATTTTTCTTCTCACCACTACAAAGGCTTGAAAAACATGAGATTTATTTTTATAAAACACATCAATCATGTACTTCACCTAAAGCTGGTCTAGCAGAAGTAGAAACTATAGCACCATCCACAGCAGAAGATACAGAAGACCTTTCCTTCTTTTTTACTGAAGGAATACCAAAACTGAGTATAGAGATAGCAAAGCTGGGTCATTTTTTCATCGGTTACTCAGGATTTGCTGAGAATCAAAGAGTATGTTTATAGGATTTGGCTCCCAATCTAAAACACAAAGTAATTAGGGTTGCCCACTGGCATTCTCTCCCTTCCTGGTTTGCCATGTTGGAAAGGATACAGCACAACAGGGTCCATGCATCCAAGCCTGGCATTTCCACCTAAGGTGGGGAGGAAGATACCCCACGATCAATAGCTGCTACCCTGTGCTTCCATACCGAGCTGTAGCAGGACAACAGCTGAGGCACCACATCTAACTGCAGCACTGATTCTTCTCATCAAGTTAAGACGCCTACAGTCGTCTGCTTGAGCTCCCAGGTACTCCTTACAAAGCACCAAAAACTGAGCACGGCACACTGTTCAAGGAACTGTGATTCCCTAAGAAGCACTCCTCAATATAACTGTGGACTGAGCAGGATTTATAACTTTTTGCCCATCTCCCAAGAACAGTTTATCCCAACAGTAAGAGGGCTCTCCAGAAAAAACAATAAAGTTGTGTGTCAGGTGCTTGAGATTCAGCATATCTCAAGTTTTCTGAGTAAAGGTAATAATCATAACCAAGCCTTGACAAAAACTCAGAGCCAAATCCTTGATTTGACTGGAAAAATTTCCATCAACTTTAATGTATATGGCCTTGGACCTCAACTGAAAATGGACTGCAAAGAACATGAAGAGTCAAGTCAAAGTCAAATGCTTATTTTGGACATTATTTTTTATTCAATAGACTATACAAATACAAGAAAACTGAAGGAAACAAACTTGTTCTTTCATGATACATTTACACCAGGACAGGGGCACTAACCCATGAAGACATGAATTAGTGACCGAAAGATGAGAAAAAAATCTCAAGTAACTGCCACCACGTATGCTGAAGATGCATCAAATATGACATATGATGGGACTGCTTGGAGTTTATGGTGAGGTCAGTGGAGAAAGCAGTGCTGTTGCAGGAGACAGCAGCCCCTGATGCGGGCTGCTTTGACACTGGCTGCAGAGACACGCTGCTTGTCCAATGGCCTTGATTTATCATGGGATGACAGCCAAAGCCACACTAAACAGTGCCACCCCATCGCAGAGGTGCCATGTGAATTCTGTTTAATAGGCACCTGCACATCCACCACATCTCTCCTTGAAAAAGTTAAATACAAAGCTAATGACAGCCAATGTTTCTTCATTAGTGACAATTATGACGAGTAGTCTTGTCACCTCCAAAATACCACTTTCTTTTTATAACTTCACCAAGTATGCTTTTCAAAATGTACTGTTTTATATTTAAAACTAAAAGCTTGCCTTAATTTTAAATGCATGGCCCAAGACTTTTCTTTAATCCTTGATTCAAACACATTCTTTATAGAGATACCAATCTATCCCTAATATTTTATATTCTGAAGGAGGGTGTTAGCTTGTGGGGGAAGGGAGCACTGTTGGATGCACATACACTAACACCGTGGATGCGTATTACAAAATGCAGTGAAGACAATAATCTTAAATTTCTAAGATAGCACCTTAGAAATCAGTGTATATTTAATAAGAAGTTTTTTGCCTTGTTAGATTTTTGAGTATATTCACCAAACCAAACATTTTTAAGAATTGCATTGCAATTTTAAACAGGTTTAAATATGCAGTCAAGCAGACAGGAAAACACTTTGCCTACAAGAATCATTTATGGTAGAATTCCAATATAAACTTTCTACTACAGCCACATAATACAGCAGCTCTTATTTATTTGGGAAACATGCAGCAGATTTAGGCAGAACCACCCCCCCCCAGCTGATTTTATACCAAGTTACAAAAAATTTGAACATTTTTATACAAAATTTGTGTAATTCTAAATCATCTTAATCAGACAGATGGGCTCAATTTTTCTGTGTGCTGTAAATAGTATTTTTACCCTTGCAGACAGAATTCTGTCATTATGCCTAGTTATTAACTGAATGTTATGTCTAGTCTTCTATGCACTGTTGTAAATCTTTTAAAATTTCGACATGAAATTGTATTAAAGGCTGTGTTCTCTGCACTGGGCAAGAAGTTGATGGTTGGACTTGATGATCTTACAGGTCCTTTCCAACCGTAGTGATTCTGTGAAGTAAAAATATGTTCCACCTAATCCCGTAAGAAGCAAAAATTGAAGTTTAAGAAGGGAGGCTTCCAGCTACTGAGCCATTTAACTGGAACAATCACATGGGATGCACTGGGACCTCAAGGCATTCACAAAGGCAGCAGAGTCCTTACAGGACCCCATATATAAGGAAGCCTGAATGTTTCGTGTGTTCCGTACTGTGGCTCTTACCTAATCAATACTTGTAACACATATTCAGGAGTTTTTACTGTTCAACTAGTCCCAATTCTGTTATGCTATTACTCAACAAAAACCCTTCTCTCCACAGCAAATGGGTTCCACTCAAATCTAAAAATCCACCACACAGAAACTGTCTTTAACAGCTGCAACAACAAACATAAGAGGGGACCAAACTGCACAGGTATCAAACAGGACACAAAAACCTTAGAGTTCAAGACACACAAAGATTTATTAAACTGTATCAGCACAAGATTACAGTCCTTTAGGAACAGTTACTTTCTACTCATCGGTGGTATTTAGAGAAGTGGGCCATCACAGAAACTGCATATATGGGAGAGACAGTGGGACAAACTGTTCTCATCTGCATTGATCCAAATTTGGCAGAACTCCATGAATTCTAGCCTATCCATTGATATTTTAATAAAAAGCACCGAGCATGCTTTAAATGTCACACAGGAGAAAAAGAAAGAGAGGCAGCTAAGTCCTAGCTTTTTTCAAAAGAAAAAACTCAAAGTTTTAGGTTTTCTTTTTCAGTAATAGAAAACGGCCCTCAGGCGTGACTGGATAAAAATCTTGATAACTATGGTATGTACTAAAATAAATATTTTTTTTCTTTCAGGTAAACCCAGTTTCATTCTAAGCATTCCAGTACCTTTATCATCAACAGGCAAAAATTTAGCATGCAGTAAAATATGAAAAGTCGATTGTTATCCTAACTGTACAAGGCATAAGACTGATAAGCAAAACCACAGCTCTGCTGCTTCCTGATGGGACAGATGAGCACAGAATTAATGCTCATAAATAAGGGAATATTAGAAAATGTAAAATACAGTACAGACACATGGAGATCTTTGTCTCTTATACACTCACTGTGTGTGAGTAGTTAAGCCAAAAATCAGCATTTTTGGTCATTCTATTAAAGGAGTTTAATTAATGTTCAGTCTTTGCAGTAAGTCAAAAAACATCACCTAGAAAGTTTCAGTAAGTGTCCGGAAAACAAGCATGAAGTTGTTGCCATTCTTATATTCATGTGGATTAATGGAAATCAGGATTTGAATGAGATGCATCTATCTCATTGCAAAGCCAACATCTCCAGGTTTTGCAAAGGGATTTTAACTATGCTGTCAAGAAGCCAACTTACATCTATGGCCAGAGCAGCGCTGGCAAACCAAAAGCATTTTCTAGATTACTTCAACACATTAACTTACAATGGCCAGGTGGGGATGAACAATGCTAACTCTAAACATATACAAATACTATCTGTCAGCTAAAGAGGCAGCTAGTAGAAATGTAATATGCTTCACCATGCCCAAGTGCACAACCGAGAATAAAGAAACCCCCCAAAAGGGGGGGGGGGAAGGGCTTGCTTGATCGGAATGCTTTATTTTGGCAAAACAGCATAATTCTAGTGCAGAAAAGCCTGGCACCACTTTTAGATAAAATCCTTCATCTTGGTAGAGTTACACATTTCAAGCTCCACTTTATTTTAAAGTGCCTCAAGCAACCTCAAATCACAACTCTCGCTGGGAAAAAAACAAAACAAAACAACAAAAAAACAAAGAAACAAAACAGGTAAAACCCACAAGCTTAGGATACCCCAACCGCAGACCCAGCGAGAAGAAATCAAGACATTTAAACGCGATCGTGCAGGTGGACTTTTATTACAAACATCAAGGTAAGGGAACAGGAGTTTAAAACAAACAGCAAACAAAAAATAAAACCCCAAAACGATATCCGCACGCCGCCCTATCCCCTCCAAGGGAGCCGTGGTTTAGCAGGTTCAGGTTTTCCGCTATTTTATCGTCCCCCCCAGTTTCTTTCTGCGCAGCGCTCCCGCCGCCCGGCAGCACCCCGGGAAAGCGAGGAACAACGGAGCA
>JMFS01069976.1:0-13193 GCA_000699545.1 Podiceps cristatus | reverse complement strand
TTGAACTTCATTAGGTTCACCCGGGCCCATCACCCGGGTGATGTTTTGGAGAGTCTCTGTTTCAGGTGGGGATGCTGGTGCATGGCCTCATCCCTTGGGCCAGGGGCAAACATTGGAGGTTTGGGGTAAAAATGGCACCAGGTTGGTCCCTGCTTTTGGGGTGAGCCCTCCAGGGCAGCTCAGCACCGTCCCCCAGGTGAGGGGATGCTGCCTCTGCCCCTACGGCCGTGGCATGGGTGGCTGCCCCACGCTGAGACGCAGCTCTGTCCCCAGAACGATGCAAATGGACCCAATGTTTCCCATAACAGGAACACACAGACTGGCATGTGAGGACCAAGCCACTACAGGTTCAAAGGGGTTATCCTATAGAACTGCTAGCTTCCATCCCATGTAGGCACATGCAGTGGGAGATCTATAGGAGAGATATATGGCATAAATACACATATCCAATCATTAACACAAACAGCAGAAGAGTTTTAGGAGCTACAAATTTTAAATATTTTAAATATTTTTAGTGGCAGAAAGCATTTGTAAGTGCAGCTATGGGCCATCCCTGGAAACCAGAAGCCACCTCCCATCCTTCAGAAAGAGCGTTCAGCCCCAACCAGATGAACCACCATTCCGTGCCACTGCATTACAGGGAAAACAGACTAATGTGATCCACGTGAAGGCAACGCCACTGTTTTGGACCATCAGCAAAGACGTTCCCAAAAACACTTGCTCAGGCACGTCACTTCCCCAGGAGAAATCATCTGGGATGGTCCCACATTGGACACTCAGGTGAGCAAGGCTGAGAAAACCCACCTTAGCCCCTGGATGGATGCTGTTGCTGACCTTCTTGCTTGCTGTGTTTAATTCAGGAATCCAATTATATCATTTTTAAATCCCCAAATCTTGTGCTCTTTCTCCTGTGCACATCTCTTCTCCGGTGCCGATCGATAGTTCCAAGCCTCTTACTAGGGAGCAAATCGCAACCACGCTGCAGGATTTGCTTTCACGCCGCCGAAGCAAAGCTCTTCCCTGCCGCTACCCGTGAGCTGCACTCACTCGGGGCCTGCCGTGCCAATCAGGAAAAATCACCCGGGTGAGGGGTGTGTGTGTGGGGGGTGGATGGGGCCAGTCTACCTTTCTGTTGCTAGAAAATTAAAATTAACAGTCACATCTGGGTAAAAAACCCGCGGGTCCTGGCAGGCAGCGGTGTGTGCTCCCTCTGCCGTTGCTGCCGCAGCAGTGAAGGGCTCCGGGCAGGGCTCTGCGCGCTGGGACGCACAGGACAGGGAAGGCGAGTCCAGCCAAGGACCTTCCTCCCTCTCTTGTTTTCTCCATTAAAACAGGAGTTTGAGCTGCTGAGGGTGGTCTCTGCCTGGGCCAGGGTCTCCGGCTGCAGTGCTCCTGGCAAGCACAAAGGGAAGCTGAAGAAACTGGCCGTGAGTGAGCTGTAGGGAGAAAGGTGTGATACAGTGATTGCCCTGGAGCCTCTTAGTTGGGTTAAATCTGTGTTTCAGAGCAATATTTGGGGGTTCAAAGATCACGTATCTGGAAGAGAGCACCTCCTGAGGTGCCTGCACAAGGGGAAGTTTTATTCTGGAGTATTCACAATGCACACGCCAACTGGTATCAGCATCGCTGCTTCTCTTAGGGAAGACGTAGCATCAGTAAGAAGTCAGCTGGAGGAAGGTGGTGATTTTCATCCCCCTTAGTTCCCCTGCAACATCAGCCCAAGTCCCCAGACAGCTCCCAGGGACCCTGTTCTCCCATGCAGGAGTTTTAACCCATAACCAAACACTGTATAAAAGGGACAAATCTGTCACCAGCTCCAGGGCATGTTCAGGATGTGCTGGGCTGGAGGCAAAAGCCCGGGCACAGCCCTGCCCCTCTCAACACCTCCCGGGGCTTGTCTCAGAGAGGTGCCTGTCCTGAAAGCAGGCAGAGACTGAGCACTGCTCATGCTCTTTCATGGTGCAGGTAAGTGGCCAAGCCCACTGGCCAAGGCATCACGGCCTTTGTGACACATGAAGTGGTTTGTTATTACTTTTGTACATTAAAGAAAGCATTAACCTTTGCCTTTCCCATCACCAGATCTTCTGCGGGCTGTAAACCGCATCTCATTCAGCTGTAAACCAAAATCTTTGGGGTCCTTGAAGATGCTGTGGTTGAATTTGTGAGTCAACTGATGTCAAAAGTGTTGGTGCAAGGACAGAAATCCAGCAGAGGAAGAAAGCCACCCACGTGGCTTCCCCAATACCTCCATCAGTGCCTGCCAACACTTCCTTAAGGCCCAGCCAATGCATCTGTCCCTGACGTGCAGCAGCCAAGCCCAGACATTTTGTGAAGGTACCGAATCCAGTGCCAGGTGCCGCACTGCAAAGTGAGCACATGAAGGAGAGTGATGCCCACATCTGAGAGGCCACGTGAGCTTCTCCTGGGCTACCTGAGACATCTCAGACCAGCCTGGTGCTCCAGCCCATAACAGTGTGTGATTCCATAGAAACATTGAATGGGTTGGGTTGGAAGGGAACTTAAAGATTTCCCATCTGGTGGAAGGGACACCTCCCACCAGACCAGGTTGCTCAGAGCCCCGTCCAGCCTGGCCTTGGACACTTCCAGGGATGGGGCAGCCACAGCTTCTCTGGGCAGCCTGTGCCAGCGCCTCACCACCCTCATTGTGAAGAATTGCTTCCTAATGTGTAATCTAAACCTACCCTCTTTCAGTTTAAAACCGTTACCCCTTGTCCTATCACTGCACTCCCTGATAAAGAGTCGCTCCTCACCTTTCCTATAGGCCCCCTTTAAGCACTGACAGGCCGCAATCAGGGTTCCCCGCAGCCTTCCCTTCTCCAGGCTGAACACCCCCAGCTCTCTCAGCCTGTCCTCACAGCAGAGCTGCTCCTTCATGATGATCCTTCAGATCATCTTTGTGGCCTCCTCTGGACCCGCTTGAGCAGGTCCATGTCTTTCTTATGCTGGGAGACCCAGAGTGATTTGCACCACTGTTTATCTCACCTTAGAAATATGGTCTAAACCCTTCTCGTCTGGCATTTAGGGGGGTCCCCTGGGTCGGGACACCCAAATTTTCTGCATGTAGCAGCACAACTTGTTAGCAAAGGAGAAATACCTCCAGTTACTGCTGGGCTGCATATTTAAAACAAGACATTTACCATACCATTAAGTCAAAATACCTTCAAAACCGTACTGTCGTGCACCCAGAAGTGCTGGTGGCAGCCTCCACTCCCCCAGCCAGGCTGCACAGGAGACATTTCTCCTTGTGGGTCGGGCGATGGGGAGGATGCAAGGTCCCACAAAGCCCCCCCCCCCGATCTTCGGTGCCAATCCCATCAGAAAGGACCCAAAGGCCAAGGGCTGGGGGCTTACCCACATGTTTTCTCAGAGTGGGGAGGATGTCAAAATTGGCAAGGGGCCAGCAGGAAGTGTTTGTAAACACTTTGTAAATGATCCAATTTTCCTGAGCATCTGTTCACAACTCACTTGCCAGCTCCGTGGATCTGATGCGGGTTACTCAAATGGCGAAGGCTGGAAAAGCCCCAGACTCGCTGTGACTTCGATCCCATCACCAAAAGCAATTAATTCGCAACGGCTTTGCTCTGACAACACAGGTTCCTTAAAATAATCAAACCCGTCATCGCAAAGGTGCCTGTGTTACTATTGCACTGCCTTTCGGAGCAATGTGCTCCAGCCCGTTGACACTTTCAATCAGCTTTTCATGAGCATCATTTGCCGAGGCAAGGGGATGTCTGCTTTCCTCCAGGAAAGATGCCTGCAGCAGTTTAACTTTGTGTCTTTGCAGTGATGGAGCTGGGGCTAACCAGGACTAAAATCTAGTTTGGTCCTAGTTAAGCCAACAGCAGTGGAAACAAATGTTTTCCATAGGGGGTTAAACAGTACGGTGAGCCTAACACAGTTTCTAGGTCTTTGGATAAAGATTGAGCTCAGGAATTGGCAGCAGCCTGTCAAGACAAAATGACCTTGTGTGATCTCTGACTTCTGTGTCCTGCTCTGCCCTTTCCAGTTGAAAGTCATCAGCTCCTCAAAAAAAAAAAAAAAAAAAAAAAAAAAAAAAAAAAAAAAGCAACAAAGAATTTCTGCTTAATAGAGAACTTGAAAGGAAAGTACAAGGGCATCAGTCTCCACAGACCTGAGCAAACAGCAATGACCCAGTAGGATATTTAGTGCTACAGTCCCAGCTACATCTTCATCTGCTTTGGTTTTTTCTCTCCAGGTTGGGTAGGAATCACAGGACCAGGTCTTCCTCTCCAGCATATATTGGGACTCTCTAGGGCTAGCCTGGATCTGCAGGCAGGACAGCTGAGCACGTGTTCGGAGAGAAGGCAGAAGCAGCAGAAGGGATGCGCTGGTTCTTCACCCCATATTGGTTCTTTCTCCCAAAGAGCACAAGGTGCTGCCCTTTTTCTACCATCACCTGGGAATTTCACCTGCCTAATTCCTCATTACTGAAGGATATGGTGGTGCTGGGGGTGCCTTTGATCCCCACTTTTTTCTCCCTCCAGTAAATTGGTGCTTATGTGGATAGAGCTCGGGCATTGCCCCAGAGTCATCAATGGCTTGCATCTGCCGGCGTTTGGCCAGTTGGGCACTTCCATCACTGCCCGTCAGGCCATGCTTTCACGCCTTGGCCTGGGGTTTTCAGAGATGATATATCATTTTTTTTTCAGATGGAGCTGACCCCATTCGTGGGTTCTCATCTGTTTGTCCTCGTGCTAATAATTAGAACAGCAAGAGGCTGGGGGAGCACGCCTGGCAAGCCCGCTGCCTGGGAAAGCAAAACTCTCCTGCCTCAGGGAGGATTTCATCAGCCAAAGGAGAAATTACCAAAAAAAGAAAAAAAGAAAAAAAAAAGAAAAAAAAAAAAAAAAGGCCAGCAGCCTTTAGATGGGCTGTGTCTGTCACAAGGACAAAATGTCTCTCCACGCAGTTCCCGATACAGAGAGGAAATATAACAGCTCCATTAGGAAGCAACCACAAAAAAAGGCATGGAAGGAAGGAATTGCAGTATGATAGACCAATAATCTGGGGTCTTGTGCTAAAAAGAGGATGGTTTAGAGGTTCTGATTCCACTCTCCTACATCATCATCATCAGGAGTCATTTACCTGGATTTAATAGAATGATGGGGTTGAACCGAGAGAGAATCCATTCCTAACTTAATTACTCGGAAAACATCATGGGGTTTTTTCCATGCAGGCTCCTCTGTAAATGAATTTTGGGGTTAAAAAGCCCATCTAGATTTCAGCTTGGCCTTGCATCTGTCACTTCATGGTTTTGGGGGTTACTTTTGGAAGGTGTGAGTTCACTGGGTGGGCTCCCTGCTATGGCATGCTTCAAGGAAATTAATTATGGCATTGCCACCTTGTTGCCTACGCTAGGTAGGGGTGGTGGGTTCAGAAAATTGCATTGATTTAATTCTTTTTCTGGTCTCTCTATCACTTCATCTATTACCACCTTTGTTTCTTACTGGGGAAAATGAACTTGAAAACATTTTGTCAGTTGGTTACAGACCAGTCCATTGCCACAGAAGAGGAGAAATGTGTCACTTCACCAGCAAGAAATTCCCTGGTCAAACCTTCCCACCCAGAAAAAAAAAAAAAAAAAAAAAAAAAAAAAGCCCATTTCCAGCAGCTTATCATTGCTGGTGGCTCATGGGGTGAATGTGGTGGGACGAACCCTGCCTCAGCATTGGAGATGGCCTTGCAGGAGAGAGGATGCTCACCTCTTCAGATGTCTGCAGCCGGCACCCACTGCTCCTATGCCTGCCTGAGCAGGTGGAGCAACCACTGGAAAAGAAAATTAAAAAAATAAGATTTCTGATTCTTTGTCTTTTTATAGCTCATAGCACTGTTGGTTAATGACCCCAGAAATGCAATTTCCAAGGAGCCACCAGTGTGTTGGAGTCAACAGGACCTCATGGTCACAACTTGCCTTGAACAGAGAGGGAACAGCTATCCCCATTCCTCAATGAATCTCTCAGCCAGAGTCTCCATATTTTTAAGTGCGACTGACTCTAAAATGGAAATACCTCCTTCCTTCACATCATCCAGCACAAAGCTCTTTAGCAGCATCATTGCAACTGTGTTTTTCCCTTTGGCAAAGTACAGCAACCTGTCCTTGAGGTTCCCCACCGCTTTGGATGGCCAGGATAGTTCTACACCCCTCTAGCTACAGCAATTTCCATAAAAGATTTGAGGCTTTTCTGGCTTGGAAGAAGCCTGGGTAATTTTTTATGCCACGGGTAAGAATAAAAGCAATCTTGTTTGCATTGCATATTTTAGGCACTGCAAAGGTTTTCCTTCAGAGTTTGCATTGCTGAAGGTTGGGGGATAAAAAACAGTCTGGTGGTTAATGTACCTTGGAGCTTTTTGGGCTCTTCAGTGCAATTTTTTTCTTCTAGTTGTCATTAACCTGCCTATAGTTGGTTTTGTGATCTTGATTTAAAACCAATGAAGTCTCGAGTGGAAAGCCTGGGTTAATTTTCTTGGGAGCCCATAAACTCTCTACTCTAGCTCCCAGTAGCATATTACAATGCTGGGAATTAACTGGAGTGCTTTTTCTTGTACCCAAGCAAGCGAAAGTCTGGACTCAATGTGTAATAAAACCAGAATGATACCTATGGGATAAAAGGCAACACATGCCTTGAACCAGCATGGTGAAATTATCTGTAAGCACTTTGATTGAAGGAAAATGGCTCATAAGCATCAAATAGGAAAAAAAAAAAAAATGTTGTTCCGGTGTTTGTTGTGGAAACAAAGGTAGGAGGAGCCCTTAGCTGGCCAGGTTTCTGTACCAAAGAAATAGAAAATGTGTTATTTCCAGGATAAAGCTACTCAGATTATTCTGCAAATATTACCTGCCTTTGAACTGAGGTCTGGTGTTACTCTGGTGTCCGTCAAATCCAGCTCACCGCTGGAGCACTCTTGATTTACACCAGTGTACAAGAGAGCAGAGCTTGGCCGTCAAGAGCCAGAGGTGAAGGGCGAGAGGTGAAATGTACAGATGCATTTTTCAGTTCAGCCTGTGTTTTTTCAAAACATTATTCGAGTTTTATAATTCTCTGAGCACTCAGTGTCATGGCACAGACCAGATGATTTCATCATCTTGTGTTGGGTTATGGACAGTGTGTTTTGCTGGATTTTAGGCTAAGTGCATGCCACGAAAGCAGCTGGAGATATCCTGCTAGAAACCCCTTGCCATCGCAGGAGGAGATAGAGACTGAAGAAGAAGAGATGTGCTGGAGATGCTCTGAGCCTGCGCTGCCCCTCATCCCTGCCTCCGGGCTCAAACCTTGACCAAGAGCTCTGGACAGAAATAGAGGGGATGTTAGAGGAGGTTTTGCCCCATGCTGGGGGCGGTGATTTGCCATACACAGAGAGGCCTGTGCATCCGCTGCCCCTCTTGGGAAAGCCTTCAGTCCCCCGGGGGTATCTACATCAGAGCACAGCGGTATGGCTGTGCATACCAGAGAGCACATCTTCTGAAATCCTTACAAAGCCTGGGATGTGGCATGGAAACAGCAAGAAGCGCGCAGCGGAGAGGGACCCTGCGGGACGAGAGGGAAGGAGAATGTCAGTCCCTGCTGCTTTGGGGACCTCGGGGGATCAGCACCGGGGTGCAGGTGCCACTGGGTGGGCACCTCCCTGGCTCATCGCTGCCGGGGTCCCTGGGTGGGGATGGCCGAGAAAGCCCCTGGCTGTGCGCTTGCTGAAGTGACGCAGTTTGGTCCAGCCTCCTCTGTGCAGGGGGAGACAGGAGACAGGAGAAGTGATCCAGGGCTTTTTAATCCGTTGGTAAAACCACTAGCGGGGATGCAGGCTGTGGGCAGCAGCACCGGAGCACCAGGCTGCAGAGACGGGCTGGGCTGCGTGGGCGCAGCAAGTGGCTCTCCCTCCTACCCGCCGTCCCTCCCTCTGTCCTTTCTTCAATCCCTCCCTCTCTTCCGCCTTCCCTCCCAGTTTCCCTCTATCCCTCCATCCTTCCTTCTCTCCTTCCCTCCCTCCTTCCTTCAATGCCTCCATCTCTCCCTTCATCCCTCATCCCTCCATTCCTCCCTTCTTTCCTCACTCCACCCTTCCTCCATCCTTCTGTCCTCTCTCCCTCTCTCCGTCCATCCCTCCATCCTCCCTCCAGCCCTCCCAGCCCTCCTCAGCCTTTTCAAACAGGCTCCCCCATTCAGAGGGGATTTTTCCACGCCAGGACGATCAGAAGGATTAAAGAGCAATTAAACCCGATAAATTATCTGCCTAAAACATTTTTTCAAAGTGGCCACTGTGCTGGAGCAAAGTCCCTGTCGCTTCATTTCCCCTGTGAAGGGGGATCAGGGCAGATCAAACCCCGGCGACCCACTGACCTCCACCTCCGCCCTGGCACGCCGGCAGCAAGGGACCCCGCGGCGGCACCGCGCTCCCCTCGCCACACCCCACAGCAAAGGCAACCCAGCCTCTCCTCCTCTTTTGGCAGGGCTTTCGTCTTCGGAAAGCGGGAATGTCTCCTGGGCTGAGGCAAGCAAAGCAGCAACGGGAGCAGCCTGCCTCCTTTAAGGCTAAACAAACAGCCTTTGCCTTCAAAGCTCCCAGAAATGGTTGTCCTAATTTCTCTCCAATTCAAAATTCTGTGGCTGCTTTTGTGAAGGCTCCAGCTGCCTCTTGTCTCAAACCCTTTCCAACTTCTGCTCAGAGGCAGCAGCCACAGCAAGGGGATTTAATGTCAATTATTTGGGGTGTCATGAACTTAAATAAAACCCAAGCCTATTCTGGTCCTCAGGGATGCTCCAAAACACACTGTGGTTTCTAGCTGGGTGCGCTGAGCTGGTGTCCGGTCTTGGGCTGTTATACTGGTCCTTCCCCTTTGCTCCCTCACTCAAGGATATGTAAAATTCCTGCTTTTATTTCCAGCCCCATGCTATTGCTCATCCCAGCTGCCAGCTAGACCCTTCTCTTCCCAGCCCAGTAGGTTACCCACTGCCTGCCCTCAGCTACAACAGACACCCGCCCGCTCCCATCACACGGGTTTATCAGTGAAAGGGGTTCAGCCCCATGGAGCTACTCCAGATTTGGGGCGATGTAATGAGGAGCAGGGTCCAGCCCCCACATCACGATCATTGATTTTAATCAGACAGTTGAACAACTGCACTGCTGGCCCTTGCACCTCACTGATTTTCTTTCCCACACCTTCAGTCCATTAATGAGAAAAGATGCCAAGACAGAATCTGATGATGCATAAGTGTCTCATATTAACGGATGCTATAATGTGCCATGTTAATGCACTACAGCAATCCACCCAAAAGCCCCTGAAAACTGAATACTGCTCTGTGTGGAAGCAGAGAGCTGTGTCTATGGCCTCGCAAACCTGCAGGAAGAGGGGAAAGCAAGGATGAAAATGGTTTCTGATAGTCTAGTTAATTGAAAATGGTTGCAAGATCAAGGATGAGACTGCTAGGAATATACTTTTAAAGATGCTAAATGTGTTGGGTTTTTACAGCGCTGCGCAGCGGTACCCAGATTTCATGCCCTTGCTGGAGTTCCTGGTGTGGAAGTCCAGCTCTTGCCTCTCAGGTCATTATTCAGAAAGCAGTTCAACCAAAACTGGGTGTCCCGGTTTTGGTTAGGATAGAGTTAATTTTCTTCTGTTGTAGTGCTGTGTTTGGGATTTAGGATGAGAATAAAGCTGACAACTCACTGATGTTTCCAGTTGTTACTACGTAGTGCTTACACCATGCCAAGGAGTGTTCAGCTTCCCGGGCCCCCCCAGCGAGGGGGGACACCAGGGGCTGGGAGGGGGCACAGCCAGGACAGCTGACCCAGCCTGGCCACGGATGTTCCATACCATATGGCGTCATGCTCCCTATAGAGACTGGGGGGAGCTGGACCGGGTGTGCTGTGGCTCAGGGATGGGCTGGACATTAGTCAGCAGGTGGTGAGCAATTGTACTGTGGATCACTTGTCTCGTATGTTCTTTTATAATTATTATTATTATCATCATCATTATTATTCTCTGCCTTTATTTCAGCTCATGAGTTTACTTTTTTTTTTTACGATTCTCTCCCCCAGCCCACTGGCAGGAGGTGGTGAGCGAACGGCCGTGTGGTGTGTAGCTGCCTCCCGGGTTAAACCATGACACTGGGTCACTCAACTCTTCAGACCACAAGGTAACCTTTTTTATCTGGTCCTCCTGCTCTACCACCAGCCTTGGAGATGTTGGGTCAAAATACTCCCGTGTTTACAAACACAGAATCAGCACATGGAGAAGTTCTGCAAAGACCATATGCAGCTAAAGATGATACAGCGGTGTCCTTGCTGGTTGAGCTGATGGACAGCTACAAAAATGTCCAAAGATGCTCACTTAAATAAAAAATCCGATTTTCTTTGGCCATGTTATCACCTCTTCTGCCTTTTCTTTCCTTAGGTGGCCTAACAGATTAATTACCTGGCTGGAACCTACCTGTAAAGAGGAAACTATAAGCTAGAAAAGATCTCTGGAAATTTGACCTGGTTCTGACAGTACCATCCATGCCCTGAGGGCAGATCAGTGCCAACGTGACCCATGTGTCCAGCAGCATGGGTCAACGCTGTGACACACCGCATGCTTCCGGTGAGCTGCTCATGAATAACCTATGGGCTGAGAATAACTGTAGGAATATGCCCACAGACAGCGAAATTCTCCCCGTCCTCTATGAGAGCTACACACAGCATCCTTCAGCCTAGAGGCACCAGAAAGGTCCATACGCTTTTGCAAGGACATAGGAGTTGCTTGGCCTCTGCGCTGGCCTTTTGTACCACTGACGGTGTCGCTCAGACAAAACCAACACATATGGATCTACTTTGTCCATATTTATGGAAGACTAATCACCAGCTGTAGAAACTGTGAACCAGAGGCTGGTCTGTGCTGCAGGGCTCACAGCGTGACTCGGGAAGGTTCCAGAGACGGAGCCTGGATGAGATGCCTGGTCAGGAGAGAGCACTCTGTTGCAGAAAATGGAAAGAGAACGATGAAGTGATTCACCCAAAGACATGAGGAAGCTTGTTGTGAAATGGAGATTTCATCCCAGAACTCTTCATCTCCTCCCTTTCCCAGCAAAGTTCTCCTGGCAGGGTTTGGCACCATTGGTTTGTCAACATCACAACACCTTTATGTGTAACAGCCAGGAAAACACAACTCTCTCATTTCTGTCACCTGCACCCACATTTCTCCTCTGGTGGTTCTTCATCTCCTTCATCTTCATCTTCCTCTTCTGGGAAGCTTGCGGAGGACTCCTTTTCCTCCTGCCATGCCCAGACAGAGGCTGGCTGGATAACCCAGCCATCATCACAACGCTCCTGCTATTGGGCATAACAACGCTGCTGGGATCATTTCCCTCCTACTATAACCGATTCATTAAATTGATTTCACGAGGAACCGCTATTGCTGCTCACAGCACCGTCCGTAGCACGCTAGGAGCGTACAGCATTATTTACATTTGTGTTTGCCCACACCGCAGCTGACTGTACCTCCATAAATATTTATAGAAGCAGTGGATACCTGCGATACTCAGCCAATTCTCGGTGAGTTGTGTGTGCCGGGCTTTAAGGTCTATCCCGTGGTTTTATATGAAACCAGTGATGCAGAAAGGTAAGGGGAAAGGGAAGAACAAGTTCCCGGTCCACATGAGCCACTGGTATTTGCTGGAGTGGGGAGAGCCCACACCACTGGGAGGGGTCCTGCAGGACAGGGCAGTTTGTAGATGCTCAGTGGCACATAAGTCCTGTAAACCAGGGGAGAAGTGACCCAGCCTCAGGCGGGCGCAGGAGCCACCTCTGCACAAGCCAATGCAGCTCCAACGCCTGCAAGCGAAAGGGTGACTGGATTTACCATCCTCAGGCAGTTGCTGTGGCAGGCAGAGCACTGAGTAGCATTTCCAGGGGCACGGCTGGGCATTCGCTAGCCAGGTTGTGGGGGGACGTTTACTGAATGACACTAAGAAAACCCAAAACCAAAGCAGGCTAATGTCAGTAGCCCGCTGACAATTTAAATGCACGTATTTTAGGAGAGGAGCAGCCTCCCACACATCCCTTCTCGCTCTATGTGCACACACGCCCTCCAAATATTGAGGACAACGCATCTGCTGCACTTTGGAGAAGAAAGTGAGAATAGATTTGGGGTCCAGCAGCGCCAAGCAGAAGCCGCAGAGTGCTGGCTACGCGCTATCCAAACATCACAGAGCCCGGCTGGGTGGCAGCGGAAAGGGTGGGAGAGGTGCAGTGGAAGCACCCGCGCCGCGCAGGCTTGGCAGGAGAAGCCAAGCGGTTCGCCCAGGGCCGTGGCAAGAATGTGGCCACCTCATTAACTTTTGCCTCAAACACCGCACCCAGCACACACCCCACATCTTCCCATGCTGCCTAAGAATGTAAATCCATGTCTTGGCGATGCTCAGGCCTCAGCGTGGCGACGGGGTAACTGCACAGCGCTGCTCTTGAAATCCTGCTGGGTCGGGCAGCGGTGGTCCCCTGTCCATCCTCATCCCAGGAGGAAGCATGGCCAGCCCTGGCCCTCCTTCCAAATGCTCTCCAAGACATCTCCCCGGGGCTGCAGAGAAACGTCCCAGCCGCTCACCCATGCTGGCAGCACCCCAGGAGCAAGGGAAGTGTCACCACGGGCAACTTCCCTTGCCGTGGTGGGGGTCACTGATTACCAGGGATCTCCTGAGCATGGGAGATGGACAGTCCAGGACCCAAACCCCAGCTAGAGCAGAGAGAGGTGCCTGCATCCCTCTTAGGGCTGTTTGCATCCCTCTTAGCAGTTGAAAACACATTTGGTGAGACCAGGGCTTCATCTCCCTCTCCTTGCTGCGCTGCAGAAACAGCCCTGGGTTCCTGCACGGGGGGAGGGCTGGGCACAGCCCCAGTTTGGACTGGTGAAGGGAGCGGGCTGTGCCCACCCAGAGGGGCAGGGGATGAGAAAGGGCATGTGGGGGGGATGCAGCTGCCTTTGTTGGGCGTTGACCCCCCAGGAGCCCCAGGTTCATGCCTGAGACCAGGCAGGGTGCTGCCTTTGCAGGGAGGCGAAGGGAGGTGCCCCCGCACCCTTCACGCTCACTTACCTTCTCCAGGGACTGTCACTCAGCAGAAAACACAGGGGGCACGGAGGGAGGCAGAAGAGGGGAAGGGAGGGCTGGGTGCAATCGCCTCCCTGG
>KL272293.1:884-36000 GCA_000699545.1 Podiceps cristatus | reverse complement strand
CCTTCCATTCCTTGCCCCCCTCCCCGGCTCTCCAGCATCGCAGGAAATCGAGAATGAATGAGCGCGAATTGCCTTTGTACTTCTAGACAGTAACTGCGGATCAGAGAGAGAGAAAATAAAAAACAACAACACAACCAACAACAAACAAACAAAATCACCCCCCCCTCCCAAAAAACCCAACCACCACCCTCTCCAACCAAAAAGTTGATGAGCCCCAATTCCAGATAGTCTACAAAGGAATGGTTGTTGTGTGTCATTGCACGTCATTGTGCTAAATTTGTTCCAACGTAGGGCTTCTGGGCCTTTTATTTTTCATACATGACGCTTTTAAATGAAGGTTCTCCAGTAAAGCTTGTGAAGGCACTGTTTGTTTTCCTACTTTCAGGTAATCTTCCCATTGCTTTCCTCTGAGGTGGAAAGCATGTTATCATAATGTTGTTGCTTCCAATAAAAATATTTGGAATTTCTGGGTATGTTTTCTCATATTAAACAGTTGTACAAATGCTTAATATTAGGATGTTTCTTCAGTCCTCATGGGACATATTTACTGACTTCAGAAAATGCTGTGTCTCCTCCCAAAACTTGGATGTAGTTGGGATACTTAATATCTGTGTTTACAAAACCAACAAGAATCTCAGCATGGTGTAAAGGAACAGGCCAATACATCCTTGGCCTTGACACAGTCTCAATGAATACTAATGTTGAAATAGTGAGGAGGAGCCTTAAGCAGGCTATGCATGGGGTGTGCTTTCTCAGTGGTGCCAATGTCTCCTGTCTGTCAAGAGAGGGCCCTAGCTCTGACATGAGTTCTCCTCCATTCAGATGGAAATAAGAGCTTGCGAGCTACTCTGCCAGTTGAATAGCAAAGGAGAGGAAATTTCCACTATGCTGTTGTCTAGTGATCTTTCTGTACAGGCAGGTTTCCTCGAGTGTGTGGGCTGGATGGATGGGTGTATGGATTGCAGAAGTCTGTCAGTGTCATGAATCTAACAAGCTCAAAGACTGTGGGCACACTAGAAATAAGTTGTAACTGTTTGAAAAAAGTGAAGTTGAAACATTCTTCTCTGTTTAAACCTATCTGGTAGCATAAGTCACTTACAATGTTACTAGTCTGTGCTAGTCCAAGGCCAATAGATAACACTTGAAATTGATACTACTTACTTGGTAATTGAGTTTCTACAGCCAGCTCCCTTGATAAAAGATCTTTTTCCATGTTAAGGAAGTGTGTATAAGCTTAGGTAGCAGTTTAAATAACTTTACTTAATAAGTTTTTTTAAGCTTTTTCAGTGATTGGTATGTGGTTAGTGCTATATACCTTTTCCTTAGCCTGGACATTAAGAGGTGACTGTTCAGCAGCACTATAAATTATCAGTGTATTTTTTTCATTGATATTTATTTGTCCTGGTGTTTTGGGATTAACACATTGTGCTTATTTAATTATGTATCATAAGTAAATTGTAGTCTTTGACTGTTTTAGGGGGTGGTCTGTGGCTTTCTGATTGGTTTTTATTTTTTAATTGCAGAACACTAACTGAGTGGCTCTGTTGGCACAGAAGAATATGCAGGATTTGGTCTCGCTTCTGTCCTTGCGGTACTGATGTGAGCTTAGAGTGGTTTCCCTGACTATTGTTCCTTTTCTGTTGCCAGTCTCCCCTCTGAAAGGTGGGGAGGTAGAAGAGGAGGGCTCTGGTTGCCAGACTGCTCAGCTGTGGTGTCTCCAGGGGCAGCACGATAAAAATTCAGTTGGCTCTGAATCTTCTGTGTGTATTTCTCTCGTCTTAAGACAGCTTCCTCACAGAAATAAGACAGAAGCAGTAGAGAAACTGTTAAATAATTATTCACAGTATGTGCATGTTTTGCACATAGTCTGAGGCAGTTCTGGGGTTTATGTAAGTTGTAACCTCAAGGCAGTGATTCTCTGTGAATCTGAGTGCCAAGTCATTGGAGTGCTCATCTTTATCTGCCATTTCTATACCAAGATTTGTAAGCAGCTCATATACTCTTGTCATGTAGCAGAGGTATGTTGCCTTTCACAGTTTAGTAAAAACCCTGTGCTAAGTCTCCTCTTGCTGTAAGTAATGAGAATTTTTTGCAGACTTGAGGGGTAATTCAATTTGAATCTTTCACAAATTGGTATCCAAATCTAAGAAAAAAAGAACTGACCAAAACCCTTACATCTTTAATTACCTGACATATTAATTTGTTGTATTAAAGAGACAGAAAATACTGGAAAAAACTGTTGATGGCTTGAGTTGGTGGTGTTCTCAGCAACAAGGCATAAGGGGTAGAGGTGATGGGAAGGAGGGTCAGTCCTGGAGTTCCAGGCAGGGTGTAACCAGGCAGGGCAAAGAAAGGAGAACTTGGAAGACTGCCATGTGGGGCCTTCCCATAAGTAAAAGGAAGATTAGCATCTGTCTCTGCCTGTAATGGCAAGGTGCTGAGCCTGCCTAGAATTATAGCAAGAACAGAGTGAGATCATCATGAAAGTATTGTAATGGGATGTTCACTACACACTCATATGTGTGCATAATCCTACAATATAGGCAGTAAACTCTTTTTACACAAGGTTACAGAAAAATAATTTGTGCTAAAAAAGGCAAGATAGAGTCTAGCAATACTTCATTTATGGTCATGCTAGGTGTTGTGTCAAGGTGTTCAAAGCAGAGGTGGCGTTGGACCTAATGAGTATTCTTCTGAATGCTTAGCTGTATTCTTTAGTGCACAGATATGTACCTGAAATTAAAAAAACAACCAAACAAAAGCCCACAGAAAACTCCTCCAACAAACCCCAACACCTTATTTTTAGGAAAGCCTTCCACCATGTCAATGGATATATGGTATTGTCACTGTAATAAAAGATCCAGTTTTGCTTCTGTTTAGTCTTCACTGAGTTCTTGCTGGGACACGCAGTGCTGTCAAAGTTTTAACTTTGTTAAAACAAGTTTTAACTGCTTTTCTGACTCGATTCTTCTGTGGTTGTTATCAGTATCTTGTTGTGGGGGTTTTGTTGTGATTTAGCTGGTAGTGTAATATTAAACATTCTGCTATCACTGTCTGCCATTGCAGTAGAAGCACTTACACATCCAAGTGTGAACTGGAGAGAGACGCGGTGCTCTATTTTTGTATTGTGGCAGATGGACAGTTCATGTAAAAATTCCTGCACAGCCAGGAATATGACTGCAGTCAAAATCTTACTAAAGTTTTCCATGATAGTGCTTATGGTAAGAAATAAGTATTTGAGAAATAGAATAGTAGACTATTTTATTGTCCATAACACAGATTGCTCTGAAGAAAGGCGGCTTGTCTTTTCTTGTTTCAGGTATCAGTAAGCTCTGGTGGTACAGTGAGGGTATTTTGGGGGGTTGAGGGATTTTTGTGTGTTGTAAATGCTTAGTCATGATATTAAGCACTGGCTTTTGTGATTCTTTGCAAGTATTGCACTTTACAATTTTTATTGTCTCCTGAAGTGTTTAGCTATGTTATTATGTGGAGCCCTGGCTTATTGTGAAATAAATAGTAATACAGGACTGAGGTTTTATTTCTTCCTGAATTCTTCCTTCCCTCTTTCTTCCTGTTCTTCCCCCTACCATCCTCAAAATTTGGAAATCAGTAGTTCTCAAGCATCTAGGGAATAATGTTGAAACATGATTAGTGCTTATGTAATATGTATAATTATATTAAAAGCAAGGAAATCCATCTGCAGGTGGACCAAAAGTCCTTCTTGATGGTGCTGGCATTGGTGGTAGTCATAGTAACATTACTTAGGTATTTAAATCCCACTAGTTAAAGATACTGAAGAATGATCATGCAGGTGATAGATAGGATCAGTGCAGCAAGTCATCCAATAAACCATAAAGACAGCATTTAATTTTCATTTTTGCAGGTAAGGTTGAATAATTGCTTCCATGTCTGTTGTGAGCGTGTTTGTATTGATACCTGTATATTTCTACCTATGTATTTAGGTAGATCTGCCAATCTAGTTTATGCCAGATTGACCTGCTTTTTATCACTTCTGCCATGTAAAGTTTGGAAGGCTTGCGTTCATTATGGAAATGATGGCCAGGTATGCAGTATTTTGCATCCACCAGAGTCAGAAATTGTAATTTTCATAGTGGAGAAGTGCTTTGATCCATGCAAATGAACTCCAGCTAATGGTGGCACCAACATATTGGTTCAGAAACAGCAATTTTCCAGTTTTGATTGTTGCTTATCCATGTGGTTAGGATATGGGGGGTTTTGGTACTGTGATGCCCTGCAAAAAGAAATAAGAAAAAAATGACCAAAACCAAAAAAAACCAACTAACCAAACCAACCAACCAAAAAAACCCCCAAACAAACCACACAACCAAAAAACCAACTAGGTAAATTCTAATGCCAAATTTTGGGTTGACAGCTTTCCTTGCGTGATAGTTTTAGTGTCAAAGACTGAAAGACTCTGAATTGAGTTGCATGTTACATGCGGTAGCTGTATTTTCCTTGGAGTAAAAGTGGAGGATAGCTTTCCACTGTTACTTGGGTATGTCTCATTTCCTCACAAGAAATCCAGTGTTATGTGAAGTTCTTTTGGCAGAGCTTCTTGACAGGTTACGGCTTGTTGACTGTGATTAGCTTAGGATAATTAATACTAATAGGCTCACAAAGAGCAGCTTAGTCAGTCTGGGGCCGTTGGAAGTTGCAGAGGGGGTTTTGGTTGTTTGTTTTTCCCCTCTTTTTAATGTGGCAAGGTAGCATGAATGGGGCAGTTTAGTCTAGTGGTCAGTGTTCTGCAGTGCATTTGCAAGCTATATTAAAATAAAGATTAAAAATAATTTCTGTGTGTGTGCACATGCGCGCTTTGCTGGACTGGGGGGAGGTTAGTGGAGTTTCAAGGCTGTGAGCAGAAACAGTCTTTCTAGCCTTTTTCCTGCTGCGACCTGGGTGGATGTGATGTCGCTGGGAGGGACAAGGACTCCGTGAGGGACGGTTTACACTGCAGTCTCCATCTTGGAGTCGGTCACTGTGTTTTAGCCATTGGGGTCCCTCTCGTTTTTGTCAGTATTGGCGCTCCCTCTGTTAGCATGGGGGCTCCCCAGAGACTGTCTACACGTAGCAGTTCTGCCCTGCTGCAGCTCTTGGCAGGGGAGGGGGACCCCAGAGACTGTCTACACGTAGCAGTTCTCCCTGCTGCAGCTCTTGGCAGGGGAGGGGGGCCCCAGCAGCCCCCTTCCCCGCTGGAGCAGACAGGTGTGTAGGTGGGTAGGCACCATTACCTCGACTGAGGGAGCAAAGGACGAGAGCTGCAGCAGGCTTGGACCAGCTCTCAGGGTGCTTCAAAATGGGATCCAAGGCCAGTATTGCAGATGTTATGGTGGTTTTGGCCCAAGGCAGTACTGAGGGCCATGTCTGCTTAGAAGCACACCACCGTGGTGCTGTTATGCCAATCAGTAATAAACAAGTGTGCAGGACTTTTTGTTTGGTTGGTTGGGGGGTTTTTGGGTTTTGTTTTTTGGTTTCTTTGTTTTTTACCCAGTGAAGTTAGGCATCATCTTTTGAAAATTAAAATACAGATGTATTCTGAAATAGCTCAATGAAAAACATTTCCCTGACTTACTTGCTTTTATGCTAATTGCCAGAGAAGGTGCTTGTCTTGTCTTAAATGTCAAACTTTGTTTCTGTTCCATTTGAACTGATTGACGAATGTCTTGGTCACTTGATGGAAAGCGTGCATTTTAGACAGCTTGATGAAAGTGTATTCAAGAATTGATTAACTTGTAGGGATCAAAATGAGAGCTGACCAAAGGTTTTGTAAGAGAGTTCATTTGTGTATTTGATTTTTTTTTGGATGCCCAAAATACGTTGGGTATTAATCAGAAGATCCTTGCTCCATTTTGGATCCAGTTAAAGTAAATTACTGGTGTGCCAAATACAGATGCAACTTCCGTAATGGCTTTTGTTGATAAGATTTCTACTATGTGCTCTTTTCAGCTTTTAAGTAGCTTCTAAAGAGCCTTAGAAATAGTTTATAATAGATGTTTAGCTGTCTTGTTCATTATAGTCTAAGCTGCTTGTGTTCACATACTTTGCTACTTAACTTCTAATCACTGCCTTGTATCTTACATCTCAGTGGTTCCCAAATGTTTTTTAAATAGCTGATCACTTTCAGATTATTGCAGATTGGTAAGTAACTTTCTCAACATGTAAAATTGAAAATTAAAACCAAACCAAAATCCAGTAACATTCAGCTGGTTGCTGCAGAGAACTTATGTTATGGTAAAGATAATTTGGGAATCACTTGATTATTTTAATATAAGTACACTGAATTCTTTCAGGAGAAGTAGTGGCGATAACTGCATCTTTAGCAGTCATGGATTACTGGGGGCTGTACTATACCAGAAAATACTAAAGTGCAAAATGCAAGCATAGTTTCTGGGACAGGAGCCAGGGGTTAGGCTTTCTTCTGTCATCTTCCAGGAGACAGTACTCATCACTGGGGTACAGTCATTTTTCCTTTTCTATGGAAGAGTGAAAAATACTGCACTTGACTCTCAGACATAATCAAGTGTCAGTCTGAGAATGTTGCATAATGGTTTTGATGTGCTTTTCTTGACCTGAGTTCTATCTCTTTGGCTTCCTGATAGCAGCCTTATAGATGGCTCTCTGTGCAAGCATCTGAATTCCATAATACTTGCATAGCTCCCATTCTTTTTGACAATGCCTATGCATGTGTCTTTAAGTCTCAAGTGTTCAGTCTTAAAACAGAATCACATACTTTTTTTTTTTTTTTTTTTTTTTTAGGTTAGGATTGTATACTCTATTAATAAAACAATTTCTGTTGAATCTTAAATGTCTTAAATCTGAGTCTCTATCCTCTCTAAAGGAAGATTAAAACTTTGGCCTGTTACCTTGTCTTTTCAGTAAACAACTGATCTGTGTATCCACAGTGCGCGTCTGTGCATGCATAATAAAAAATGGGGGGCGGGGAAGAACAGGGAACAGTTAGCAGTTTGTTGCAGCTAAGTGATGGAGAGGTACAGCATTGTAACAGGCTGATTCCTTGAGGCTGTTTCCTCAGGTTTTGAGTTCTTCCTTAACAAACTGTCAAGTTGAAGCTTGTAACATCTGTGTAATTGGTGAATTCCAGGATCCCCGGGGGTAGATTGGTAAAGCAGGTGGATGTGTTAGGCAAAGACTTTCGATAGATCTGAATGTCTGAATAGAAGGCTTGGTTTGTTTTCAAAAATATGCAGCAGAAGAACTTTCACCTTGAGAAGTCTCTTGTAACAGGACGTATGCGTGAATGAATGCTCTGTGTGGAGTTCTCTCAAATATCAAGTATGTTATTAAAGCACTGATCACTTCCTACCTGTTCTGGATACAGTTCATTCAGTTCTTTCATCTTCCCTACTGCTTCTTACTTTCCAGATACAAAACTGTAATTCCCTTAAACAAGTGAAACTATTTTTTTTTTTTTTCTAATGGACTGCTTTCCTATGTAGCCCAAAGAGCGGCTTTTAATGCTTCTCTCTTAAAAATAGAGATGTCAAAATGCCCTGTACATTTTAAGAGCCAGAAAGTATGAAGACGACTTTTTTGCACGCATTATTCTGCACTGTGCGATACATAGGTATGCTAGAGGCATGTTGATTTATAACTACAGTTTGGAGTGGCAAGGGATTGTAATGGTGGGGCAACCAAAACCAAACATATTGCTTATTTCCCTTTTTGATTTTCAAAACAGCTAAAGGAATTAGCTGAAATGAAAATAGTAATTTTGGCTTTTTCTTTACAGGTTTGATCTTACTATTCTATCTGGTATTTTATGGCTTCCTAGCGGCACTCTTCACATTCACCATGTGGGTTATGCTTCAGACACTGAGCAGTGATATACCAAAATATCGTGACCGGATTTCTAGTCCAGGTAACTATTTATTTTTTCATAAACCTCTGTCTGGTTTACCAGCTAAGTTTCATTTGAGTGTTTGTTTCAAGTATGAGCTGCCTATGGGAAACTGTGATTATTATTCAGTTACTTACAGGTTTTAAAGGTAAAACTTGGTGTGAGGCAAGTTATATACATTTATATTATAAATTCACATAGTAGCTTTTTGTGCATATGGGCTAAGTTTTGCTGTTTTTTTTTCTCTTAAGTTCTTTTCAGTTTAATTTGCCATGTATATAGACTGCAATTTTACCTGCACATCCACACAACATGGTGTTGTAGAAGTGGGATTATCATTTAGTCACATTGCTTTAAAGATACTATAAACCAGTTCTCTTAGATCAGATGGAAGGCCACCTGCGATTAGTATTTGATACTCTGAAGAAAGTACAGGGAGGTGGTACTATGGGGGTGATCTGCTCAAGAGCATGTAAGGACTATGATGATAAGACATTTCCAGAGTTTCCATTATAGTATTGGATAGCTTTCAACTGGCATGGAATGTCTGTGGATTCCAGGGGTTGTTGACCTGTTATGTAGGGATCCACTGAAGAGAGAGGGTCCCATTTTATGATGAAGCTAAGTCCATGTAACATGTGGCTACCGCTAAAAGTGGTGTCTTGCTTCCTGGAGCTACTACGTCCTTTGTGTACATGCCCATCCAGGCTCACCGTTGGCTGGTTCAGGGAGCTATATGTGACAGAAAAAAACACCTGCACAAATAAAAATTGATAATAGGGTGGTTGTCTCTTTTTAATTATTTTACCTTTTTTTTTTTTAAGATTGGTTTAAATATAGAATAAAAATATGTCATTATAGGCTCTATTCTGGTGTATCTCCATGTTGAAAAAAAATTAAGGATTTTCACTCTGAAAGACTTAAAAGATACTTCTGCATACTTTAAATACACCAGAGAGATTAGTGTTTTCTAGTTACTGTTTCTGGAGAATGTGTATTTGATTAGTATATACAACTCAAATGATTGAGCCACCTGAAAATTTGGTAAGATATCTCAAATTTTCTAACAACTTGGCTTAGGAACCAAATTTATGTTTAAAACACAACAAAACTAAATGACTATGCAATATTAATATGTTGTTGGAAGTTAGACAACCTTATTTTTAAAAATATTTTTTCCTTTTTGTGAACTCCAAACCCTTAAAATCAACCAGCACCTTTCAGCTGCATCTGCACTTGAGTTGAAACAGTAATCTTGGTGTGAGCGAATTGCAACTGGGCCTATATGATAAATGTTTCTGGGTTCTGAAGGTAATTTGTTTTCATGTAGTGTTCAGGCCTTCTCTAGCAAGTGTCGTTGTCTTATAAGGGATTCTTGAGGGTTTGTGCTGGCTTTTCAAGCTAAGAATGGGCTAAATGCTGGAAAGAATAATAAAAAAATGACCTGCTTAGTTTAAAAAAAAAAAAAAAGGGAAAAAAAAAAAGGTGGCTTAGTTGACCATTTCTCCCCTTTTCCTTTGTAATAGAACCTTGATAGTGGATGGAGCTGTGGGTTGCTGTGACTTAATACTGGACTTGAGTGACATTTTTTCTCTCATGCCTCTTGCAGTTCAGGGCATTAATTTTCCTTTGTTTAGAAATAAGTCATAAGGGATGTTTGTTTAAAAATGTATGTATGCCACAATTAGTTTTTAACTTAAGAATTCCTATAACATTTCTGAATTATTTTCTTTATTTATGGTGTCTTTAATTACTTATACATAAAAGTTAATAAAATTGCTTATTTCTGTTTTAATGTTTCTCTTTAACTCTGTCATTTTTCACTTGCAGTGAAACATGTCATGTTCCTGGCTGTAAAACTTTAAATTATAAAAAAAATTCTACACACAAAACCTGGATGGCGTAGGTCAAAGGTTTTACTTTTGTGTTAAACATACTTGGAAATCTCACAGTTGATTTATTTTATAATTGATATTTGACTTGCATTGTACACTGGAATATAATAGTATCAATCAGATCCGGATGATTTAAAAACCTTTTTTTATTAAATCCTTCTTGGAATTGTCGGAAAATGTAATTTCTTTTACAATCCTAGATGTGATCCTATGTTTAGGCTGCTAATTCTGTTCCTCTAGAAGAGCTTAAATCTTGCATCTTTCACAGTCTGTGCATCAGTTGTTCTTCAAATAGCTTTTTTTCTGAGGAATTTACACCATAGTCTCTAGGCAGACTGTGATCCACTGAAATTGGAGCAGTCCCTTTCTCTTAGGATGTTTTTGAAGTTTCCCTGAAGCAATAAATCTCTTCAAATCATTGTTTCTTTCATTGATGACTAGTTTAGTTACTTTGTCATATTCACTTTGAAAAATAGCAGCTAAGTCCTTCATTTACAGTATAATTCTATAGATAATAACAATCTCTTCTCCTCTAAAACCCTTTAGTGTGTAAAACCTTCAGTGATTTTTTTTCAGTCCTATTACTAATTATCTTGTATTTTGCTGAATCCTAGTTCAGTGTGGAGGCCAGGAGATGACTGTAATGGTACAAAGTAATTTGCAGTCAAAAATGGTATTTGTAGTTTTATAGGGACTGTCTGTCATTAAGGCATTTATTTGTGGCTTGCCTGGAAATAATTTAAGTCCTGATAATGCAGAAAGGAGAATGTATGATTTATTGGAAACCCTAAGAAAAAGAGTAAAAAAGCATTAAATTATATGTTGTGGGTTTTTTGGGTTTTGTTTTTTGTTTTTCAAATCTAAAAGATGTTTGTTTATGATAGATTTCTAGTATATACCTTTATTATTTCCCAGTTTAAAGTATTTGTAATAATTTCTGCTTTTGGATGAGAAGCTTGGTCATTTCTACACGTGAATCCTTAACAGACCTGTGCTGCTTAATTGCACTTTCTGCATGCTTTCCAAAAGCTTACTGTGGTTGATTAACTACAGTAATGTATTAAGAATCCAACATTAGGACAACTTATCCAACTTTATCTTCCCACTGTAGTTGTCTTAAATGTTTATTTTGTATAAAGAAGGCCTGCTTTTATTTTTATTTTTTAATTTTGGGAGATGAGTTTTGTTTTCTGCCATATATTTTATTCATTCAGGAATCTAGTTTTAATTGGTTTTGACAGAGGATAGGAAATTACATCCTAAGCTGATATAATTAGTTGCTGATGTAATTGCACTTCTTCCCTTATGCCAAATTTGATGTTGATCAAACTCTTTTAATACTCTAACTTAGAAGAAAACTATTCTAATAAAAAATAGGTTGGGTTGGTTTTTTTTGTTGTTTGGTGGGGTTTTTTTTGTTGTGGTGTTTTTGTGTGTGGTTTTTTGGTTTTGGTTTGCAATGTCAGTTCTCAGCTATTCTTGAAGTGACAGATGCATGGACACTCATCTGTTAATTGCAACTGCAGGGTTTTCATCTGTTCTAATTATTTGTATTAAATACAAGTTACCTTAAGGTTATGTGAATAAAGCAATCAATCTTACGTCCTTTTTTGAACGGATTTAATCTCTTCTGCAATGTCTGGTGGTGTAGTGCTATTTTCTTCTGCTACTGAAACTGTGATGAATAATAGTAGCTTTAGGTACCTTAGTGTTAGTGACAACTCCTGATGGTACAGGGCTCTATGTACTAGTGCCTTTTGCTTTCACCTGCTACAAAACAATCCCTAAGATTTAACTCTGTACCTTTCTTTACCCATATCCTGGGAAGAAGGACAGTTGATCTCTATCAAGGGCCCAAACTCCATGTCAATGTCTGCCTTTTGCGTCCTTCAACACAAAGCTGGACTTCAGCATTCGGTAATCTGTGTCCTCGTTTCTCCTGCCGGTCCTGGCTCCCTGGCTGTGGAGTGTTTCCGTTGCAGCACCCTCAGCCAGCAGCTGAATGAAGCCAGCCACAGACGGGGGAAGCCTGGCTGCTGCAGTGTCCGGTGCTAGCAGCCGGGGAGGCAGCTCAAGAGCGTTCGTAGTTACCCCAGCCTGACTAAGCCATACCTCTTTCAAACGACATGTGTGCAGTGGTTTAATAAAGTTTCCTGTATTCTCCATGAAACAGATGACATCTAAACTTTCTGTTTGAGGAGGAAAGGATTATCAACTAACTTGGCTTGTCTGTTTTTGATTGGGAAATCTCTCAAGTCATCTTTATGCATGATGAAGCTTTAAAAATACTTTTTCTTGTGGGTTTCTATGAAATTAATACAGTCATAGCTTCACTCCATATTGCCTAAAGCTTTGAAGCATAGCTTAACTGGAGGCTTTCTGGGTATGGTTTTGGATATTTTTTCAATTATTTTTTAAGTTTAATTTGCTGAATATGGGAAGAGGGAAGTGAATCAGTAAAATTCTTTGATTGAAAGTGATTAAGTTGCTGATTTTGCTATTCCTAATCAGTTGGGTTTGGTTTCTGAATTGCATTTATACATTGGATGGAATTTATTAATTTATAATTGGATGGAATTAATTCATGTAATGTTGATTTTGATAACTGACTTCAAATACCAACTACCTTCCAGTACTGTGGAATATAGGGGTAACATTGATGTTTCTTTACAGATAGGTATTTGCCAATTTTGGGATATGATTTTTGAGTATAGGGAAGAGAAATTGTTTAGTTCTTTACTTGCACTTTTTCTTTTAAAGGACTTATGATTTCACCAAAGCCAGACACTGCGTTGGAATTTTACTTTAACAAAAGTGACAGCCAGTCATATGCAGAATACGTTTCTACACTTAGAAAATTTCTTGAATGTAAGTAAGTTACTTAGAACAGCCCAAGTAATTCAGGAATTTTAATGTTGAGTACATTAGTTTCTTTTTTTGCTTGTATTTAAGAATTGCTAATGAAAACTGATGCAAGTTCAGGTTTAGTCTAGATGTGTGTGTTATTAAACTACGTACTTTACAGAAAAAGGTAAGTATCAATACTTATATTGTACGGGGAGCCTGAGCATGAGGAATAGTAGAGTACATAACAGAGAGTTTGGGGTCCTAGTCCAGTGTTTTGGTAACACAGTTGTTTAAATACCACAAGACGTACAAATTACATATGCCAAAAGAATTCAGTGTAAAAGTACATAGGCCACGTATTTGGAGGCAAAGTTTATCAAGATTTAACTGATCAGTCTTCATCTAAATGGCTTGGTAACTGAGTGAGGATCCTTCAGTCTTAAGAAATTGAATGTGTGCCTGTTTAAAAAACGAGGTACACAAAGATTAAATTAATTGCAATTTATTCTTTTTTGCCCTGATACACAGTATTTATGGACAGAAGTATTTAGAACATGGAGAAAAGGTAACACAGGACAGGACTGAAGGATGGCAAAATCACTAATTTTAAGTCCTACATTATTTTAGATACATGCCTGTATTTACACTTAATCTAGAAATACTAATATTTTACATTTCTTTCTGTAAGTTTAACCACTCAAAATTTCTAAGTTAGAATTGAGGAGGTTCTGTAAAATCTCACCAGTGTGCCTGAATTGCTTTGTTACCTGCAGAAGCTATACTTGAATCTATCTGGATTTGTAGTTTTGGTGCCTTCTAAGAGCTTCTGTGAGCAGGCTTTTCTTTCAAAGCTCTGCCAAGGGTTTCCTGGAGGGAGTGCTGCTTTTCATGACTACCTGTCTCTCCTGCAGTTCAGTGGGTTTTGGACCCTCGTATTGAGGAACTTTCATTACCCTTTTTCCATTTTACTTTGTTTATGCTTAGCTGGGGGCCAGGTGTAAGGGAGAGGAACAAAACCAGAAAACATGTTCAATGTGAATAGATGAGTGTGTGACACAATGTGATCTGTGTACTTGTGAAACACAGGCGGCAAACAACTCAGGGTGTTAGTATAACATCACTTATATTACCTGATGTAAATGTAGAGGCAATTTAATATTAGTCATTGAAATACTTGAGATTTTCCTGTGTGTTTATAGAAGAAATGTGCAAAAGGAAAAATGGTTTAGTTTCCAGGTTAAAACATCATTGTTTATACTTTAATACATTATTAGTTTAGAATACATAGGTAGTTTAGAATTAGTTTATGTACAGAAATTAAAGAAGTTGCGATTATTGATACAATTCTCTTTTGTAATACTTTTTGTTCTTTCATTCAAGTACAGTGCCACTTCTTGATAGGCTTTGAAAAAGTGTTTGTTAAAATGGATGAGAGAGACATAGTACTCTGAAAATTGTTATTTGAGAAAGCTCCTAGACAAGTAACAACTATGAATTGGATATTTATTTAGGCTTCTGCAGTTTTTAGCTACTTGTATGCTTTATACCATTGATTTACAAGCTATTTCTGTTTCATAGCATATGATGATTCA
Source organism: Podiceps cristatus (assembly GCA_000699545.1). Classification (NCBI taxonomy): domain Eukaryota; kingdom Metazoa; phylum Chordata; class Aves; order Podicipediformes; family Podicipedidae; genus Podiceps; species Podiceps cristatus. Next base: position 21,790 of record KL272293.1, on the reverse strand, counting down.
AAGCAATCCCAAAACATAAACTGTACACCAGGAAGGATTTTTGATCAGAATGAGGTTGCTGTTAAAAAGGCATGTCGATTTAACCTCTCTGAGCTTGGACAATGCTCTGGAAAGGAAGATGACACCTTTGGCTATTCTAAAGGAACTCCCTGTGTGCTTGTGAAAATGAACAGAGTAAGTGCCTACTTATTTTTTATTTTTAATATTAAATGCTCCTAACTACCACTGTATGACAAATGACTGCAGAAAAAAACTGAAATATGTGTTCAGTTTGCTTCTCAAGATATTTGCATTTCTGGAATAGTGTAATATACTGAAATGTCTAGCAATTAATCTGTTTCAGAGCATAAAAAGTGAGCTTTTTGAGCATTCTAATACTTACAAGTATTAGTTTTGATTACTTGCACCAAAATACCTGAAAACACTGTTTTAAGGAGTACAGTGCTCTTTGGTTTTGCTTACTGTTCTGTATAACAGATTCTAAACCACTGTGCAGGTAAAGTGTGTTTTACTTCATGTCTGTGTTCTAGAAATGTAATTAGAATGCAATGCATTCTGTAACTTCTAAGTGATGTAAGGTAGTGGAAACTTTACTGAGTGAATAAGTATTTGGCTTTTCAATGATGTTATACATTACTTGAACTGCTAACTGGTTTGCGCCATTAATGTTACATGCTGAATGTAAAATAAGAAAATAGTCTTTTCTGTGGCCACTGTAACTGTTTGAGCTTTAACTTAACAATACTGTAAATCTTAGTCCTAGTATAAAAGTGTGCTTCACGTAAAAATGACACTAGATAGATTTGCTCCCTGTATGAACTCTGTCATATTAAGTGGGGGAAAAGTTCAAATTCAGTCTGTAAAACTGGAAAGGGGAAGAAAGTCTAAAAATATTTTAACTTTCTTTCCTTTAGATAATTGGATTAAAGCCTGAAGGAGAACCACGTATACAGTGTACATCTAAGGTCAGTTCTGAATGTAAGAAAATATTGTGTAGTTAATTTTCCTCGTGATTAGCATGAAAAGTGAAGTAATACACTGTGTCAGAACATTTATTTCACTCCCTTTCTTGTTAGACTTTGTACTTATTTTTTCTTGTTTTCATCTTACTGTATGTCTAGTTTAGTTTTAGTGTCTTTAATTTCTTCAGTGTATTTATAAAAATACTTTTTGTTTGTTTTTTTCATCTTTAGATGTATTTGAGCTACCTGACTTGCTTTAGAGTCAAGGAAAATGCATACATGTAATTTGTGGTCATATTTATTTATTTACTGTAAGTTCTGTTTTGTTTTCCCATTTCATAACCGATATTTTTATTTTTTCTCCATGCTGCAAGTGCATCTTAGACAATTTTATAAATGATGGGTAAGACACAGTGTGGAAACTAATGTTATTGCTCAAGTAAAAGTTGCCTTCAAGTATAAACTAGTTATTATAACAGCTAATCTATGCATATTTGTTGTGTACCAATGGATTTACATAGAATGTTTTATGGCAACTATAATAATTATTTCGACTGCTGCGTATTTTTTGTAGACTGCTTGGGGAGCAGTGAAAGCCTTGGTAAGTTAGTAGCTTGAGCAAGGGATGGAGTCATGGCTTTTAGGTTGAGGTGACTGGTAAAAATGTAGGCTGGGAAATTTCAGCAATTAATGAGACAAATACTGTAAGCATGCCTGCCTTCATCCTAGGTATCTGTGGTAGGGATACATTTTAATGCTTGATTTTTGTGGAGTCTTTGAAAGTTTTATCTCCCCGTGACAGTCTTTTGCAAGTAAAGGTGATGCCCTCTTTTATTTGAGACTGATTTCTGTGTCCATTCTTAAAAAGTGTTGCTCTGTTGGAGGAATAATTTGTTTCTTTAGAATAAAGCAATTAAGTTCCTTCTACTTTTACTAGTACTTTTTCTTCTTTGACTTCTCGTTTATCATTTTTCGCAATGTGGCATCCCAAACTGTACAGAAGTTTACCTCTGGCTGAGGCATTGTTGGTGACAGAATCTTCCCCTCTGTTATGACGCTGGAAGTAATGTCTCTTGATGTGGATTTCCTGTTTGTAATACATTGAGTCTTTATTTTGTTTTACTATTTAGATCTTTCTTTTGGTTATTTCCCAGTCTGTGTTTGTAGATGTGATTTCTTGACGTTGAGCTTTGAATATCATGTCGTCCCCCTCTGTAATTTTTCGTGATCATTTTGATCGGATCGTGAAGTGTTTTGAACTACTTACGGGTTGCTGCTGTCAATGAATGAACTTTCTTTTACAAGATTTATAAAATATTGATGGTAATCCTATTTTATGATGATTGTATTTAGCTTTCTTACATGGATGCTCCATGAGACAGTGGTAAAAGCTACACTAAGCAAATCACAGATGATGCTTTTTCTTAACCTCTTAGCTGATTTCACTAAGTAAAAGAGTAAGTTTGATGAGAACTTAGTTGATCATGGTGGGGTTTTTTTGCCTTTTTTATTTTTTTTTTACCCTTTGAGGTACTAACAAATAAATTCTATTATATGTTACGCTCTGTATTTTCTTGCATCCTCTTTCTTTAAGTACGAAGTACTGCTTTTTATCATATCCAGTTAGAACTTCTCTGATCTACACAAGTGTGATGTTTTTAAATTTTAAGATTATCAATCTTATTAGTTCTTTAGTGACTTCCAGGGAAAATATTTGTCAGGCTTTGAATGCATCTATTTTATCTTAAATTAGCCTATTCTTACCCTAGCTTATCATGACTCACCTGCTTAGGAAAGCTTAAGTATTGGTTACAATCCATCCTTCTCTGTAGACAATAAAGGGGAGAAGCAGCATGAGCAACTTTAATTTTTTTTCTTTTGTCTATACTTCATTTTTACAGAGCTTCTCAATCTTTCTGTTATGTGCCTTGCTTATCGAAACTCTAAAGGATTATGCTGTTCTTTACATCAGTTTATGAGTTTCCAATTCCATTTCTTTGACTGTAGGATATGACTGCTGTGTAATGGTCTCTTCCTCTCTGTAGTGGAAAAGCTGCATGCTTACCTTGAAATAGTATCTTGCGGCTGTTTTGGATCTTGTTGATGCAAGGATGTGAACCGTGACCCTCTTGTGTGCACACTGGAAAGGCAGAGAAGGATAGCCAATAGCTTTTGTGCATTTTGCAGACGAATTTATAATTGCATTGCATCTGCCATTGTATTTGAATGTTCCTTAAATACTGGCTCATAACAGAAGGTGAAGTGTAGTGGTCATTTGAACTTCTCTATTGCTTCTCTTATTCAGGGTGTTTACCTAGTCTTTAAGTTACTGATTTGTTCTGTTGCGGTGTTCTGGGGTTTGGTTTGTATTTTTTTTTCCTTCTGTGTTGTTGTCAGCAAATGTCAATTAAAAGAATTCAGGGTGCAGTGCAAAGTTTAATACAGGTGACAGGTGTTTCTGAAAATAACCCCCATGCTGGATATTAGCTTCAGAGAATATATAAGCATATTTTAGCAGCTCATAGCACAAATGCAAATTACTAGTAATTTTAAATTTTACATCAGAAATCTTTAATATCTGAGTGACAAATATAGATTTTGCTTAAAAAGTGATTTAATTGAGCAGAGCAGAAATACTACTATGTTCTCTTCTTTATAGAGCAGACTTTTTTTTTTTAAAACATGTAGATTTTCTGTTTACCATTTTTTATTTTCCCTTCATCTGTGTTTTTAAATATTTCTTGTTCTTTATAGTTAGAGTTTTACATATATTGAGAGCAATTTGGAGAAGTGTCTGCCTGGATTTAATACAATCTGAGACTTTGATTTTTTTTTTTTATTAAGAGGACAAGACACTCAAATACAAAATAAGATTAATAGCTTCTGTCTGTGTATCCTGCCAGTCTTTGCCACCTGAAACATCACTTAAGTTTTTTACTTTGAAATTTATGTTCTTTAGGCATTCTTGTGTGAAGCAATTCTTTCTTCTCCCTGCACTTTTCCTACAGGATTTTTTTAAAATAGAAAAATTTTAGATAGAACTGTGATTTCAAAGTAGGCAAATTGATAGTTGAGTATGCTCCCTCCTTTGCCCCCACATAGGGGTAGCTGTCGTCACTGTAATCCCTTAGATTAGGGAAGTAATTTGACATGTTGGACACAAATTACAGCTCGTTCTCCCTCATGCACCCTGTAGGAACTGACTTGCTGTAGTCTTGAGGCTCTCCACAAAGAGAAGCAAGCCAAAAAAGGATTGTGTTCAAAGGAAGAAGTTTGAAGATCACCGTTTTAGGTCTTTAGTTTTGGGCTGGAGGTGTATAATTTCATGTGCACTGGAACACCTTGCAGCAGTATTCTTTCAAGTTAAAACTGCCTTTACTGAAAACTGGTAGATTTGATCCATAATATATTTTTTTAAAAACTGCAGAAAAAGAAAATTTCCAAAATATATCTAACACTTAGCAACCTTCTTGATTTTATGTTAGGTATCACTTTCTAGTTTACAAGAGCGAAAAATGGCTGTATGAGTGACACTATGTGCCTTGCATTTGTCAACATACTCAGCATCTGAGTTACTTTGCTTTTTGTGACAGAAGGTTTAGATATTTTACAGTTTCTGCTAATGGATCCTGGCCTTTATTTTGTGTAATGATACCATTTCTTCTTAAATGATTACAGACCAGTCTTGCCCAAGTTCTTTCCTTGGGTCTTTGTACATTATTTTAACATCTGCAAAATTATTCTTTCTAAGATACAGTCTTAATAGACACAGTAAGTGAGGTGGAAGTCTTATCTGCCCAGCTAAGTGGTCTGATTTTTAGATTTGCTGCCTGCCTGCAACTCTTTGTGGAAATTGTAAACAATAAGCAGGAAAAGTGACACTAATGGACTGATTCTTGAAGCTCTTCAGCAAATGCAGCTTGTTTAGGTGTATTTTTTTTTTAATTGTGTAGGGATATTAATTAGAATTAATTAATTATTAAAGAAAACATCAAACCCCACAGCAGCTGCCTGAGACAGGCAGTTACATGTCCCAGACCCTCTCTGCTATTGCAGTGATAGCATAATGTGTATATATTTATGACTGCGTGCATGCCTTGTGTTTAGCTACTCCACAAAGCTCTACTCTTCTACTCTACTTCTTACGTTACTCTGTATTCTGAGTTTTTTAACCATTAATTCAGAAATATATTTGAAAAATGAGTATTTTCAGCTACATGAGCTTTAAATAAAATAAAGAATAATGGTGAAAAGCAACACATTTCTACTTAATAATTAAATTTGCTAGCTCAAGGTCCAAAATACTTAATAAACATGTATTGAAGAATTGCAATAATTTGGACTGCAACAGAACAAGCATGTGGCCATATCCTGAACAACATATTGTATGTTCTTTTGAGGAGGCAAGAAGAAGGTATTCTTGAGCTGTAGTTTATTCTTTACTATATTTTTATCTCTGTGTTCCTCTCTTTCTTATTTCTATTGCTGAAGTTGTCTTCTGAATTTTGGAGTGTATCTTTTTAAAACTGCAGCTGTTTTGTATGGTAGTATCGAAAAAACAATGGAAGTTACTAATGCACTTTGAGCTTGTGAATTACACTGAACACAAGCAGTGATGTTCTGAAGATATATTTAGCATTTTGGGGGGGTTGTTTTAGTGGCATTTCATTTTCTCATGGTAATAGGTTTACCTTATTGTAGAACGTTACATTAGATGTGGACATTTCCTAGTGGTTTGAACTTGTGGTAGTTTGACATCTTGCCAGGATACACAATCCTGAGGAATATTGTATATAGGGACATGTCTGTATATTGCTATACTGATAGCCTGTGTTTGGGACAGCTCAATCATGTGTATATATGTATATGTGTGTGTGTGTGTGTGTATATATATAGTATGTTTTACAGATTGGGTGATTTCTTAGTCAGAAATTAGGCAGCAACTTTGTGGGTAGCTGCGGCTTACTACAAGATTGGGGTTTATAGGGGAAAGTCTAGCAATAAGGCATGCAAAACGTATATTGTTGCTCTAAGGGGACGATGACACGCAAACTCTAATGACATCACCATTTTAAACTTGAGTTTTCTTTTAGGTAGGCTGTATTCCAAGGCTAGCTGAACAAATGTTAGGAATAGTGCACCATTGCAGGGACACCATTGTGTCACATCGTATTGTGACACAAAGTTCTTCGTGAAGGGTTGTATTGTTCCAAATGTGATCGGCTTAAAAACCTGGCTTTAAACAGAAGCTCATCTTTAACTTCAGTATGGATGTGCTGTTGCTTCACCGAAATATATAGGCTTGCTTGTGGATACCTGAGATTTTAGCATATATATGGGGGTTTTTTTGGTTGTTGTTACATTATTCATTGCAACAAATATCCTCTACTCCACTCCCCTTTTTGTTGACTCATAAAGGAAACATGAAGGCAAGCTGTCTTGACTTGATTACTAATTTAAATACTACTCTTAATAATCCTTACTGTAGCAAATGTGTGCATTATGTAACTGTCAAAAATAAATCTATTTTGGAAGTTAGTCTAAAACTCTGGAGCTCAGTTGCCTTTTTTTAGGGATCTTACAGTTCATTATTGGGTTATAATTATAATTTTGTATTCATTTTTATGCAAGCAGATGTTAACTTTTAATTTTGTTGCTATCTCCAATCACAGGAAGAAGGCATGGTTGAGATAAATTATTTTCCTCCTGAAGGCTTGATTGACTTAATGTACTTTCCTTACTATGGGAAAAGCTTGCATGTAAGTATGCCTTAATGATGATCTTCATTTTGTAAATGTTTTGTTTCTGTTTACATTTACTAATATCAGATTGATTCTGAAGTTTGAACTTTGTAATGAGGTATTTGTAAGTAATATTAGATATGCAGAAATTTCAGAGTGCTTGCTGAGATTAGAGATGCTTTAGCAAACATAAGGAAATAAACTGAGCATTGTCCTAATGAAGAAGAGCCTGTATACTAGCAGTATTAAGGGCATCTACTACTTTTTGGTCACCGATATCTTTTTGGAATCTTTTTGAATGCAGGGAAAGGCAGGAAAAGTAAACTGGTTCTTTGGATTACAATACAGTTTCTAATAGTTAATCCTTGGGGTTTATGTATAGGATATTAATTTTATAATTCATTATGGTATTGTTGATTGTATTTCTTTCTGTCTTTGTGATCGTGTTTTCTCTTCGCTCTGTTTTATGAAGAAGCAGTTCAAGGTAGCAGATAGTTTATTTATTTATAGATTTTCTTATCTTTGTTTTTCTTTGCTTGCTCCATCTATCGTCATTGTATTGTGACACAAGTTTTGTTTATCTAATTGAAGAACACTTAAGTTTAAAAAAAACCCAAAGCGCTCTACTTTATGGGCACGGAATACAGTCAAAAATCCAATTTATTTTCAAACTTGAATTTAGTTGGTTTTTTGTTTGGTTTTATTTTCTTGCATCAACTTGTGATAACTACATATAACAGATCTGTCTCTTCTGTCAAATATAAAATTATATTGCCTCTTATTGACCAAATTATTGAAGATAAAAATACTTTTTAAACATAAATCTACTAGATCCGTAGTATATCACAGTGGTTGTTTGTAACTTCCCCGAAGTGATTTTTGTACTAAATTACTCCTTTATTAGTTCCTTTTCCAGTGTAGTCTGTACTTACTTGCAGCAGTTCGCATAACATTTTTTTATCCTCACATGACTTTTACTATGAGGAAGGAGTTTGCTTTTCTTCAACATTTGCTTTCATGTTATTTATGGGTAGTTCTGTGTTTTCTATTTTGTTGCCAGATTTTTTTGAATAGGTAAACCATCCATTTTCTTAGACTATCAACCTGTGCTTCCAACAGGCAGAGTCAGTACATACTCTATCCCCTTCTTGGAATGAAAGAATAGGGAAAAAGAGCACTGCTTCCCTAAGAAATGCAAATTATAGCATTGCTAGGCCTTGAGATAGATACCAGGAGGTAGTTTGTACCAAAGATGCAATGAAGAACTTCCCTGATGAAATTCCTTGCTGATATACTGATGGAAAAGGAAAGATTATGAAAGGAGGGTAATGAAGTCAGGCAAAACTCAATACTATTCCTTGCTTGACTTAGGTGATTTTAGTAGGCATGGTGGTGTTGGGTGGACGGTTGGACTTGATCTTAGCGGTCTTATCCCAACCTTAATGATTCTATGATTAAGAAGCTTTACTTACTTTTTTTTAGGTATTTTGGTTGGTTGGTTGGTTTTTTAGTTTTCAGTTCAATGTCCTTTCATGTTCACTTTATCATGTGTGATAGTGGCTATGGTTTGCGTGAGGGATTCTTGCTTATGTGACCCTCAATTCTCATAACATTAGTATATTGTGAAAAAGAAGAGGCAGTTAAGAGTTGTGAGAGGTTGAGGTATTTGACTAGGTCTCAAGAGATGGGATTGATTTCTTGGCTATACAACAGAATTTTTATATTATATCACCGTGGAACTGTTGAATTGCTTTATTCTGTAAAGGAGTTAAGAGGTTTCAACTAACCTTGCTGCTCTTGTGCTAAGATAGGAGCCATAAAAGTACAAATATCTACAGTTTCATGGTCCAGAATGGTTATTTGCGGCTTGGCACAATGAGCCCAGCTCCCTGACCTTAGGGGTTGTTCCCTTTTTTAGATGATCTGTACTGCTTAATGAGGATGCTGATTCTCTTCCCCCTTATCCCCCACAATTTCATATTGGGTAGAAGTCCATTCTGGTATCATCTGTCTTCAAACAATCATAGAAATTTGTGTACCTATTGGAAAGATCTTGGCAGTGCGAAGACCTCTCTGAGGAACCATAGAAATGTTATTTCTGATTTTTGGAAAACTCAGTAGCTCAGATGTGGTATCAGCCTTGCAACCAGAGAATTTTGAGGGTGGCTTGCCTAGCTGCATTTTCCCCTCCCAGTTTGAAGTTTATAGAACCATAGGAAAATTTCTAATCTAGTAGAATCACCATCCAAGGAAAGTAGTTATTTCAATCGACTTCTTACTAGAACTTCCCATTAAAGATTTTAGCTATCAACTTCTATGCCATCATTCTTTGTAAACGAGACTTTGTGTATTCTGTAGTGCCTTCTTTGGTAGAGAAGTAGAGAAGATAGCCTAAAAAGAACAGAAATGTATTAAGGAGTCTCTTAAGTTAATGGGGGGTTTGAGGGGGGGTGGGGGAATCTAACCTCAAATTTTGTTTAATTAAAATTTAAGGCTTGTACATGTATAATACTGTAGTGTCATATTTAGTCTACTGGCTTACATGAAATTTTACCAAGTAAATAATTTTGCTTCATCATCAGTCAGCACTATTGACCTAAAAACTATAAATGAATTATGGAAGTACTTTATGAATATTGGATGAAATGCTGCTTTAACAGTGTAAAATAAATAAGCTCTTATTTAATTCATAGGCAATTTGAGAGAGAATTCAAGCTGTCCTAATTGAATTGGACTTGAGAAATCATATTAGGTTGAGGAAAAAAAAAATCACTATTCATTCCTAAATTTTTATTAGAGGGAATGGAATCAAGAATTGTAATTGTTCCACCTGATAATATGACTGACCTGGATAGTCAGAATGTTCAAGGAAAGGTTTCTGTGTAAAGCTATCAAACAGATAACACATTTTAGAATGGATTGTTGCTGAACAAGTAAATGAGATAGGGTGGAAGGCAAACTAATTTACTAGTATTTGTTGAATCATGCTTTTGGAAAAAAAAAAAAAAAAAAAAAAGCTTTAAACTTGGCGAGAGAAGTTATGTTCTATAGCAGATTTAAAAAAAAACAAAAAAAAAACCAAAAAAAAACCCAACAAAGCCGAACAAACAGAAGAAACAATGGAATGGATAGGAATTAAGGCTATCATTTCAGAGGCTATTTCAGGTAGAGGTTTCTAGAAGAACTGGACCCAATGTAATAGAACGGGGTAAAGTCATCTGCCTCTTGAAGATGCTTTCTGTGACTTAAATTATGTTGAATGTATTGGTTAAGAAATAGTATGAAGAATGTATACCTGACTATCTAACTTGGAAAAAAGTCTTACCTGAGTCAGATTGGGCTTTGAAAGGTTGGATTCTTAATTAGTCTTTTTTCTCAACTGTTCTGATTGATTAAATGTTAATTTAAATGCTAATTTACTCTGGTATCTCAAATATTTTCCCCATCTTTCTGTTTACTAGGCTCACTATTTACAGCCTCTAGTGGCTGTTCAACTAGCAATTAACTCCAACAGTACCAAAGAAGAAATAGCAATTGAGTGTAAGATCCTGGGCTCACCTAATTTAAAAAATGAAGATGATCGTGACAAGTTTCTGGGACGAATTGCCTTCAAAGTTCAGATGACTGAATAGCAGGAGTAAAAAATTCTCCACAAAGTAAACATTGTATTGTCTGTTTTGTATCAGCTGGACATGCCATTCTAGGATATGAGATCACCTTGAAGAATATTGAGGTGGTTTATGGCGTTCAGGGTAGCATAATAATATGCTTCCAAATCGTATGTTTAAAATCCCTCAAAATAAATGCCTATCCTGCTTCTGCCTGCCCCATTGGAACAGTGTACAGACTATAGTTATGTCATAGGGACCTGTAAATAGCTGTTTTCAAACACATAATAATGGTGACCTTTGTCCTGTTCTAAAATGTGGTTTTATCTCCCAAGTGAGTGTCTCAAGCTTAATGTGCTGTGCTATGTAAATATTGTATTGATTTAACACTGGTTTAACTGTCATATCTCAATGCTGACACAGTTATAGGGATAAATAATAAATGGTACCTGATTGACATAGTGATTTTTTTGTAAAAGTAAACACCTCCAATGTAAATCGTGTGTATGGGAGTGGGTGGGTGGATGATGGCTGTGTAGAGATGCCTTAAATTGTAGACTGGGTGCCATGGGATAATTGAAATGGATTTGAAGAGTTGGTATGGATTTCTGAAAGTAAGTGCTCAACTAGTACTTTCTTGTGCTTGTCACTGTGCAAGTATTGTGTACATGTAATACTTGGTATAGAGTTTGGTATTCTAGCTGAGGAATTGAACCTTTCTTCGTGTTGTTAATTGCTTGCGATATGTGGAGCACAAATAAAATCTATACAATATTTTAAAAGTTTTTAGTTCAGAAATATCAATATACAACAATTTAAATTGTTTAGGGTCCTGGTAACAGTTGTACAACAGAGCTGCTTGAAAGAAATGGCCTCACTATTCTGGGAACAGGCTTTAATTTTCCAACTGAAAAATTTCCAGAACCTCTGTTAAAAAAAAAAAAAAAAAGGATGGTCTTGATTAAACATTCCTGTTTAATTTATATATTCTGTTTTGTTGCATCATTTTAACATGCTTCACCTCTTTGCTTGCTCTTTCATCTTGGATTTTCTGTGTATTTCCTCATCATCCATTCAGAAAATCGGTGTCATCAACTGCTTTATAGAAATATTTTACTGACTTGGAGTGGATTACTTGCAGTTTAACTTAAGTATTTTTATTAATCCAATTGCTAAACTGACTACAAATAGACTGGTTTATTTGTGACTACTCCTCACATTAAACCAAGTTGACCCATATCGGGTTATAACTTCTGCAGTCTTGTTGTCACAGGTTTTATATTACTTTTCCCCAGGGCTTTTGTTTGTTCATATTTTTTTTGAGCATATGGTCCACATTCTGATGTCTTCTCACTATTAAAGACCACAGTAAACCATCATTTGTGTAAATACCTGTATGTTCTGATAGTTAGGCCTAAATTTGTTACTTAACATGCTTTTATGCCTAATTCTTAGTGTTTTTTAATATTTAAACAAATTGAACGATTACTGAAATTCAAGATCCAGTCTTAATGCCCTGCTTTGAAAATGTCTGAGGCCAGTCTAAGCCACATTAGTGCAAAACTTTAACACCCGTGGAAGCTTACACTGGTGCACAGTTGGAGGAAGCTGCTCTTAATGGGACTTGAACTGTGTGTTGAACCTCATTAAAAATAGATTTATACTGATCTGATATGATTCAGCATGCTTTTTTGTGTTGTCTACAAAAGAAAAATGGTTGTTCCTTACAATATGCAATGGGTACTTTTGTAATAATAGCATGCATTAATACTGAATAAGCATGTTCTTTTGAAATTTTCCATTACTAATGTTTTAAATCATGCACTTTTAGAGCTGGGATATTTGGGTTCTTGAAGATATGACTAATTGTTTCTCTGTAGATTAATATTGCCTGAAAGTATTTTAATAGTCCCAAGGGAACTTAAAGTGTAGATGTTGCATCTGAAAATGAAAAGGACTAGCTTCATGTAAAAAAAATTTCATGTTTATGTTCATTTAGGAATGGTAAGAAGTTCTGGAGAAACATTCAGTTTTCAAATGAGCTGATTTTTGCAACAATTTCTCTTTCAACTTATCTATATAGACAAAGCATGAAATGGCAACTCTTCACCAGCACTTTTCAGACAGGTAGAACTCAATAAACTCCTGTTCTCCTTAGATTTTGTAGAAGTGGTTTTTTTTTGTTTGGTTGGTTTGGTTTTTTTTTTTAATTTAATCACATAAGGATTATCAGTTGAGGGGAAGGGGGGAAAGAACTTTTGAAAGGGTTCCGCTTTCAAAATTAGTGTGTAAAATATATGTATGTAGTGAGTCTAATGCTAAACTATTTAATTAAACTGAATTATTTCCTTATTTTTATTTCCGTGTCTTAAGAATTTGAGTAAGTAAATGATCTAGCAGTTATTTATGAACATATTGACTATCAGGACATGATAAAAGTTAATTTTCTTCATATGAAATTAACAGTAGAGGTTCCTTGGAGTTAATTTTTAAATTATGATTAAAGATTTAGATTTACTAACTTGTTACTGGAAACCTGAACTGTTATCTTTGGTAAATACTTATTTGTCTTATTGGGTAACTTCTAGTGCCTTTGAGTTTGGAACAAGGATGTTTATACATTGTGAAATTGCTAGTTGTTGCAGGTGCTGTTTCATACCATGATAACTAACTTGCATCCAGTTCGGTTGAGGTGCCTTCTCTTTGCCATGCCCCACTCCCCTTGCCACCCCACACATAAACACACACACAGGGGGTTAAAAGGGAAGCTGAAGAGAACATTAAGAGGAAAAAAATAGCTGAAGGTTTTATTTACAGTGATCATGCAGTAGGTAAGATGATTCCTTGAGGACAGATGACATTTAGCACTGACCTGTAATTACTTCCTGCTGGGGAGGATGCTCTTCTAGGACACTAGTAATGAAAACAGACACCCTTTCCTTCTGTACTGAAATGTCATCTTTAGTAGTTCCCAAGCAGTAGAGAGAAAAAAAGAAAAAAATTGGATGCAAATGAAGAGTAGAAGGAAGAGTTGTAGACTCAAGGAGTTGTGAATCTGTATAGAGACAAAGAAGAGAGTTGAGAGGTGCTGGGTTTTGTTTATTTAATCCTCTCCACCCTGCCTCTCTGTCAACAGAAGATTTGAAAAGGAAAAATACATTTCTCTGCACCAAGTCCTGCTGACTGATTTCCTAAAGTGTTTTAAATGCAGTGTTCTTGGGAAGCTGGCACTGAACCTGCATTTTTCCCTCTTTCAGGATTTTTTTTCTACCTCTGTGAAGCTTATTCATCATAACTTTTGAATGATATGAGTCAAATAGAGCTTGAAGTTGAACATGAAGTTTTGCATACTTAAACATTCAGAGAGTCTTCTTACAAAATGCGATAGGTCTCTGTGATGGGGAAAAATGTCTTCCTTGCGTAACTTAAGGCCTAACTGAAAAATACTAGAATTAGGTACTAAGAGTAAGTGGACAACTCTGACTATGGATTTCCAAACCTCAGAATGCTTGAAGGTTTAATCTAAAGTTCTACCTTTATGCAATTATTCAGAGATTTTTGACTTCGCTTGCTAGCGAAACATTCATCTTCTTGCTAGTGAGGCACTTTGTTAAAACACATCAGCATTCATGCTAAATCTACTGCCCAATTACTGAGGCCTTTTCATTAATTTATCTTTACATTAATATGTTTGTAGTCAGTATACCTGAATACTAGTACTTTTTCTCTTGTAGAAGAAATCATTCTCTTAATACCATCTACCATGAAAAATCTTTAATTTAGACAGATTTTTTTTTTTTTTTTTGGGGGGGGGGGTGTTTGGCATTCTGTTAATAGAATATTGAAGGCATAACTGTATTCAGAAACAACAGTTTGGTTTTGCCTATAGGTCAGATCTAGTTCTGTACCTGTTGAGAGTAGAAGCTTCACCTATGACAGGCAGAACTCTGGTCTGCCTTTGCTACAAGCTGTTGCAAGCTTGGAAATGGTCTGAGGTCGCTGTGCTCTGCTGTGCCCTGGGGGAATATAATTATTTCACTTAGTTCGGCCCACCCTCTACATCCGTACTGAGTTGTTTTTCTGGTCCAGTATGTGGGGTTTTTTGGGTTTTTTTGTGGGGTTTTTTTTTTGGTTTGGTGTTTTTTGGGTTTTTTTTTTTGTTTGTTTTAGGTAAGAATAAAGAATACATGTGGGGTTTCCTCCCAGTTTTCTTTTGAAGAATATCCCTTCTGTATTGGAAGCCTTGTATTAGCTATGCTGGGGGGATAAATAGTTGAAGTAATTTTTAACCTCAGCTGTTTCACATCATGAATCTTTGTCCTGGTGTTTGTTTGGTTACAGGTGTTGGGCTACACACCAAAAACATGACTTCTCTTTTACCTTAGAAGTTATTGGACTATGAAGTCAGTGTTGCTGCAGACAAAGATTCTGTCATAGAGGATTGATTTTACAGGAGTCTTAGTTGCCCTTCAGTTAAAGTACATACAGTAACTGTCATTGTCTTGTTAGAAGAAGCATTTACTCCAGAAGATCAGAGTGAGTTCCTCTGTAGGATACGTTCTACAGTTTTTCTTCCTGTCTAAATGAGAGGGAAGATAATAGGAGAAAAGCAAAGCTAAAAATTTAGGGTATTTTAGTTTGAAGTCTGTTAATTTGGTGACTGTTAAGATAACCCTCTTGTGGCACTGATTTTATCAGAAGCTTGGATGTCACTGTGTAGTTTGTTTGGATCAAACAGCTCTAATAATTCATGACTAAAAGTACGACTTTTTTTGTCTCTTTAAATCTCAGGCAAGCACCTAAAGAAGCCAATAAAGGAAATTTCAAAGTTATGTTCACTAGCATGTACTTAAATCTTTTTATGTGATGCAACTCCGAACAGTGAGTATTGCATGTAGCTGTGGAAGCAGTGCCTCATTTTGATTTTGCATTAACTGAGGGGAATTGCTGAGTTTAATCTGGATTTGGCAACAAGTGCTTGAAAGGAATCAGTGGATATCAGTGTATTTGAAACAAAAAATGTAATCTTATATTTTATTTTAGAAAGTATACTTAGCTCTCTATATTATGTGAAAGGATTATAATCTTTTGAATTTACAGTTCTATGGAATAATAATGTGTCCCTCCAGTACCCAAATATTTTGTGACTAGTGAGCATATTAATGCTATTTCTATTTTTCTGGCACAAGAGAGCCCCTACAGTGATAACTTCTGCAGGGTTTATTGTCTCTAACAAGGTCTCTCTTAAGCCTGCTGTGGCTGTAGATTCTAACCTCAGAAACTGCGACTTCACTCCTAATTACAAATGGGACAGATGCCCTTACTTAACACATTAAATATTTTAATAGCTATTACTTAATACCAAGTTGTCTGGATGCTTTAAGCACTCTTGTAAATGATAAAAGACGTAATGCTTAGTGTAAGGATTGGTTTTTGGTTAACCCCTGACTTCTTTTTGCCCCTTTTGTCTTTTAAGTTTAGGGATAGTTTAGCATAGAATTAACACAGCATCTGTAATTCTGCAACTTTCTCTCTAAATTTGTTTGGGTTTAGAAATCACTTAATTTAAACACTGCTTACAAGTGGTTGTGAATTTCATCCTCATTAGTTTAAATGTTAGTTTAAAACAAATCCACAGATAAGGTTATAAATCTTAATCTACTCTTAAGAAAAGTTCCTCGAGTGGCTCTGCCTTCTTTTGAGATGGCAGGTATAGTAGCAGCTCATTATTTTGTCCTCTTGTTCCCCTACTAAATCCCGGAGCAAACTGCTCAATAATGCATTGAGTCATTCACTTAAGGCCAACTCCAGCCACAGGTGTAAAGTTAGGAGCTTTCTGAGACTTTTCCCTGGTCCCCCACCCTCAATGTTTCAAGTGACTAAAGCCTAGCTTAATGAGCCAATGAAGTACAGAGACCTTTAGCTGCTAAAGGAAGTGAAATGGGATTCTTGATCTGAATCTGATTCTTGAATTTGTGAGAAAACCAGAGAAAATAAATCCACCTTTGACAAAGTAAAGCTGAATTCAGATAAATTTCTCCAGATGGTTGGGAGCGTTAACTTGATGTTTATATATATATATGTCCTTTCAGTGGATGGTGCACGGACATACGTGTTGCACACTGAGAGCAAGTACTGCCTCCGGAGGCCAGCATACAGTTTGAACGGGAGGCGTTTCCGGTCATGCTGACAAGACTTGCAGGTTCATTGTAGTGCAGTCTCATCTTCAGGCTTACAACCCTTGTGCAGCTGAAGAGAAAGGAAGTTGGGTGGCAGGAGGATGTAAGTTTTGAAAGAGGGGAAATGTTCCTATAGGTAGTTCCCTCAGTCTAGATTGATGGCTCAGTATGCTGTGGATTGAGGAAACTTCTTTCCCAAAGGTAACACAATAGCTGTTAAGAAAAGGAGGATGTAATGTGGAAGCTGGGAACTGGGTGGGTGTCAGGCAGGGGACAAGGAAGGTCTGTAATGCTTCTGTGGATTGTGTAGTGACTTCCTGTTGGGTATAAGGAAGTTTCTTGGAGCTGTTAAGAGATTGTTCGGAAGATCTGAAGTGAATTATATGCAAACCAACAGCAGTATGGATAGGAGAAAACTTAGAGTTAAAATATAATCTGTTGGTTTGAGGGTTTTTTAGAGAGCTGTATGGTCAAATATTAGCCCCTTTAGTAGCCTTTTCATGTAATGTACCACATAGTTTAGAAAATGATATAGGAAAAGAAGAGATTACATTTAGGAAAACTGGGGACAACTTACAGGACAAAAGGAATATGTTTTCCCAGTGTAAATTCCAGCTAGAACAGAACAGATCTAAACTTCTATCCCTTAAACAATTTTCAAATGAAAGATAAGAGTGAAGCTGATAGGCATAGAAAGGTTTGCACTGAGGTTCAAGGTGATGAACTAACCTGCAGGTCAAGTCTGAAACATCTCTTAATTTTATTGTCTTGAAGGATACAGCACCAGAACACAGTGACGAACAACCTTCATTGCATAAAACCCCTTTAATGTGACAGAGAAGTAATTGACCCCAAATCAAGAGTATAACAAAATGCTTGTCATTTTAAGGGTTTACCTGTAGTAGTAATAGCCTCACTAAGCTGAGCCATTTCAGAAAAATAGTGAAAGAAAGATCATTACAGGCATTATATTAGTAAGGTATGAATTATACTGGAATGGCAGGGCAGGAGTGATAACTGTATAAAAGAAACAAGGTAAAATAGCTGTTGGTGAATTATACTGGATGTTGTTTGGACTTAATTATTTTGTCTGCATGGGAAAAGTGCTATATTAGTAATCAGTTATCAAGATTGTATGGTATCAAGTACATGAGATTTAAATGTCAAAATCCTATCTGTCTACAGATTTTTAAGATGAGAGCGCATTATTCCATTAATGCAGGTTATAGAATGGCCAAAGATGATACAGGAGGCAATAAAACCATGAGCTCATAATAGGGACTTGTTCTGACCACTGACACAGAATACACGTGTACTGGTGTGTATGTCAGATGATGGTATGTATTGGGTCTGCTTCAGCCATGCTTGAAACTTTCCTCATGTCTTAATAACAGAACCAGGGGAAAACAAAACCCCCCCACCTTTCCAGGATTGTTCTGAAAAAAGTGCTCTGTGGATCTTGTCACTGCAAACTGTTAAAGTTCAAGTGTCTGCAGGCCTGCTCAAATAACTGTCATCAGACACCTTAATCAGATTACAAATTTGAAATGTACACACTGTGCAATGTGTCTTGTAACTTTTAAAATCACTATATCAGAGTCCTGTTTCTCATATGGGAGAAGGAAGATGAAAGGAAGGTCATCCCAATTTTTTCTTGCTACTTCCCTTCCTGTTCAAAGATTTGTCCTGGTTAATAGTGGGAATACTTCTATTTGCTATCTTTTCTTTAGTAGTTGTGTTTAGCTCCCCAGCTGTTCACATTTGGTAGTGGATAATAGAAGGGTATCAAAGATCCTCTTTGATAAGACCTCAAACGCCTTCCTAGCTAGTGTTTGATAGGATGTCATCTAGAAGACAACTTTCTGTTTATGTAAAATCTATGTTCTGTCTAAGATCTATGTATTGCTAACCCTGTAGTGTTTTATCATAACACATGCAAGCCCTGATTCGAGTTGTTAAGCAGTGGTCTGCAGGAAACTGCAGCCTAGAAAGGTTGGGAAGAAGCACACAGGTCAGTGTTTATGTAACAGCTACTGATTTTTGACTGTTTGATCTTTTTGAAATAATGTGTACATTCTCTAGCTGAAAATAGTAGGTATGATGATTAATCTGGATGCTCCTAATGGTTTGACAAATACCTTGAAAATTAAAGCCTGTTTTTCTTCGTCACCTGTATTTTAGTGGATCAGCGTATCTGTCTGAAGACTTGCTTCCTGCTGCAGTGTAACACAGTCAAGCAGAAAGCTGCTGCAGTGGATCTCGTGTTTCCAAGTGCCCCAATGTGTAAAAGTAGGTCAAAAATTGCATAAGATGCCATTACTGGAAACTGCTGTAGGCTGACTTGCATATAAAAACTCAGCAGTGCAACTAGCAAATGCACTCTGACAAACAGAAATGCAGCCGTGAGTTAAAACATGATAAGAGAACTCTCCGAAATCTCCCTAGGACATGAATGGCTGCTGGAATCGTGAGATGTCTTTGCCTCTTGAGTTCATGTTCCTGCTATCTGCTGAGCCAGAGATGCCTGCCTGCACTTGTCAGAGGTTTCACATTGTTCTCGTCTGCAGGGAGCTCAGGCACGAGGCTCCCTATCTTGTTCTGGATCGCAAAAGATGTATTCTATATTTTCCCGCTTACCAAGCTCCTCTCAAGAACAAACATACATAGCACAGTGAAAATCATGTAAAGGTAAGAATCTATAATAGCTCTTCCACTGACTGAACAGTCGCTGGCGATTAGTAATGACCAAGGGGAGTCTGTTGTGATAAGCACAAAAATGCAGTTTCTGCACGCAGGAGCAGCCATTGCTGGTCAGTTTAACACTAATGTGCCCTGTGGAGCTCCGAGTAGAGCACAGTGCTTGTGTTTTCCCTCTTTTGAAGCACTGTTTCATAGCTTCAGGTGGAATACATGCCTAGGCATCCAATTTATGTAGTATTTTACCTTTTTATAGAGTTACAAAAACATGTAAATGGCAAAGGAAAAAAATCATTCTGGAAATACATAGTATCACCTTCAAAAGGTCAACAGTGTGCACCCTGTACCCATGAAACCAGACTCACTTGGTTAAACCGCGTCTATTGGCCCTGTGTCTGTTTCTGTGCCCTTGCACCTCTTCACTACACAGGGCAGCGTGGAGAACAGCCACTTACCTTCAGGTTTTGTACCTTTTAAGAGACTGACCACTGGGCAGGGCAGTCTTCCGTATTTTTTTTTTCCCCTCCTTGCTACTGAAACTTTCATATCATCTTTTTCTAACCCAAGTTTAATGAGCTGAGTAGAAACAAGAAGAAATCCTCCCAGTTTGAGGGATTATATCCATTAGCAATCAGAGTGGGGTGTATTTGGCTGTAATTATCTTTTAGTGACTTATAGTTGTTTTAACTGTGAACGGTTTATTAGTCATAAAATATATGTGTTTTTCCAAAGGTCTGAAACAGGGGTACTCGTCTATTAAATGAATTAATGGGACCTATCTCTGAATCTGGCATGAGTTCTTTGGACTCTGCAGTTATGAAAAATCTTCAGCAACCAGTACTGCTTTATTTCACGCAATTGTTGTCTCTGGTGATATACTCATTTGTTATCATCCCAGTTGCACATTTCCTGTATTTAAATAGATGAATAGATGGCTCAATACCAGTCATCTCAGGAACACACACAGTCATACAGTTACACAGGCTGGAAGGGTCCTCAGTTAATACACAAACCTGATCAGGTCTCTGCCAGTGGAAAAGCTTCTGCCCCTCATTTGCTGCTCACGGGCCAACAAATACCGATCAGATAAATGCTCTGATATGGTTGACTCAGTCATCTGGCAATGGGCCCTAGACAGAATAGACCTATCGCGTTCCATCTTGATTTAATAGTCTTAATATATTGCCTGATGTCAGAATACTGTAGGTAGGAGCTTGGCAAAACATAAATAACGTTTGTAAGCCTAGAATGTTTCCAGCTGGGCTTTAGTCATGCTAATGAGATGATGAGAAAATATCAAAGGTGAGAAGGTTTGAAAGTAACAGTAAGAATCCTGGGCTTTCCTTAGGCTTAGATCAGAATGGCTAGCCTGACTGCAAACAGCCAGCAGCTGTCTTAATTTACATCTCACGCAAAGTTAGCTGCTTAACAATAGGCATAGCAGCAGCTTCTACAATTTGGTTAATTTACTATTAATAAA
Organism: Podiceps cristatus; assembly: GCA_000699545.1. Taxonomy (NCBI): domain Eukaryota; kingdom Metazoa; phylum Chordata; class Aves; order Podicipediformes; family Podicipedidae; genus Podiceps; species Podiceps cristatus. The sequence continues at coordinate 1,123 of KL272293.1, read as the reverse complement.
ACATAATTACTTGTTATGGTAATGTGAAAATGCTATCTTAGTGTTAAGATGATGGTGATAAAAAAAGAAAAGGTCTCCTTCAAAAGGTGTTTTGCAAGCACTGGATCTTTTTCCATCTTGCTGTTTCTGTCTGCAGATTCTCCAGAGCTGTTTGTATTTTTTAACTCTCCAATGTATTTAAAACAGTTACAGTTTTTCACCTTCAGAAGTTTACCACCCATTAGATCTAAGTGTTTAGC
>JMFS01069973.1:0-21742 GCA_000699545.1 Podiceps cristatus | reverse complement strand
TTTTTTTTTTTTTTTTTTTTTGGACAGTCTTATATGTTTCCTTAGCTACCCAAACTATGCTACTCACTATTACTGGGAAGCCTTATCTCTGTTTAGGCCTTCCAAATGCAATCATTAAAACTTAAAGTTATTCCATGAGCTGATGCTACTGGAATCCTCGGATTCCTTGGATTCTCCTCATGTCCAGTTGATTTAATACACCAATATTTGGGCTCTCCAGAGAGAATGGACTGTAAATTTTTGGTGTTAGGGAGATCCAGACTTTGTCATCTTACTGTGCTCCAGCAGGCTGCTTTTAATTTCAATTTTGCATCCCAGTTCTTGTTAGTATAAAATGCTCCTTTTTGTCCTAGTATCTTATTTATCCTACACACCAGATTTTTTATCTGTCCACTATTAAATAATTGCATCAACTGGCTTTTATCTTCTAACTCCACAGATAAGGAAGAACATTTACTCACTTTTAATTACAAGCAAACCTTCATCCTTTCTGCAATTGTCTTTTAGAAAGTACCTTAACAACACACTCCCACAAATCAGGTATTACATTAAATATACATCAGACAGAGAAAATTTAGTTTCTAAGCTTCTAGAATCTACAGTAGTTTGCATTATGTTTCGATAAAACATGTAGAGCACATGCTTGCAATTGACAATTTACCTGGAAAAAATTTGGAGAAATATAACAGCTTTTAACTAACTCTTCCATTAGACTGAGAAGAACCTCTGTGTGCTCTCAGTGGGTTTATACATTCTTTACAGAATATAGCTGACTTTCATAGTATGAAATATATATTTTTTTTTTTTTAAATTACAGCTCTGCTTTAATCAGACTCCTTGGCAATTAGAACTCAGTGGTTATATATTACTTATATAAGAAATATAAAACACATCAACAGATATGATTATTGAGAAAGAACAAGATGATTAAAAAAATGAAAATATACTTGCAGTGGTAAATTCTATTAGAATTAAATATACCTTTTTAAATTTAGCCTTTAATTAAACTAAGATTTGAAGGATAGTGTCATGAGTTTATGCATGTCCCAGGATGAGTTTTCATAGGACCTGGCATATATAAAGTTTAGAGAAGACCACTGCAGGATTCAGTGTGCTGATGCAGAACTGCAATTTAGAACAGTAGCAAGGTCATTAAGGGTTATTCGTCAATCTTCCCTAATGAGCTGCTCAGCCTTTTCAGCATTCGTGTGTGTTGCTGCTGACACAGGTCTCCCAGATCATGGTTTGTCACAATTGCTAGTCTCACCTGACTTGAAATGTTTCAACCATCTGTACACATTTCTCAGTTTCATGGCTTCAACCTTGTACAGTTTGCATGTTCTTATGAGTCTCTTTACTACCTGAACTTTCACTTTGCAAAACTTCTTTCCTTACACATTGCTACATATGGTGCCAGTACCACCTCTTACCGTGTTCTGTTCCCTAGCATTCAAATGACTGCTTTAGCAAGCCTTAAATGCTGAGAAGATATGAATGCAGTAACTTGAAAAAAACTTCACTCTAAACACATTGAGGAGATTTTCTTTCCTCATTTTTATGTTAAAAGGCTTGTGATACTGAAGAAATTTTAATAAGTCTGTTTGCAGTTTGTGGTCATGAGTGCGTTATTACCTGAGAATTTTTGGAAAATCTATTGATTTCTGAATTTCTGTATCCTTCCCATGATTAGACTTGGTGCAGTTGTTGCATATATACCATGTTTCTATAAATCTGTTTATGGAAATTGACCATCACAACCACCCTGAATTAAATTTAATATGAAAAAAGAAACACATGCAAAATTGTTAGTCAGCTTTTTCGGATGGGGAAAAGTATCAAGAGTTACTTAGAAACCAAGTGAAAGAAAAAAGGAAAATAGTCCTTCTGGAACCAGATAAACTGAAAATAAATAGATTAATGAAAAGAGCCAAAATAAATAAACAAACAGATAAACAAAACAAAACAAAGCAAAAATGCTCCGACTGTTGACTTAAGAATAAAAAATATATATATATTGAAGAGAAAGAATTCTGAATCTTGGATTGTTTAAAATTTGCACTCAAAGAGAAGATAAGAGACAGAGGAGGGAGAAAACATCTAAAAGATGCTGGAGATGTTCATAGGAGCTGATGTTTCATATTCACCTCAGCTCATACAATTTTTTTTTTCTTTACTGTTGGTGATATATATGAAGACAAACATAATTTTAACTTGATTAGTGAAAATGGAACAGATTTTGTATTTCCCTGGTGAAATGCATTATTGATTAAAATTAAAAAAAAAAAAAAAAAAAGAAAAAGAAAAAGAGCTTAAATCCCAACATTCTTCATCCAACCCCAGCTGTTAAAAGCCTGTGACCAGGGAACCAGAAATGCAGATATTTGTATATGCTTCCACAACTATATACCGGTTTTATTTATATGAATTCCTTTAATAGTATAATCCAAATGTATTCTACTTGATAAGTTTTTATGCAGATCTTACAACACATTTTTCTACCACATGTTGGAACATTTGTGCAAAAAAAAAAAAAAAAAAATCCCATCTTTATGTTTGAAATTTATGGGAACACAATTAAAATGAGAGGGGTCCAAAGGTATCAAGATAATTACATTTTTCTAATCTTACTAAACAAGATAAATTACCTGCAGGCCCTCTTATAAAAGATGAAATCTTCATAATAAGTGAATTAATCAAGCAGCAGCTTGCTACTGCACATGCATTTATAACAGGAATGATTCAAAGACTTATTTTATGGGGAAATTAATGGAAACAGGCTTTTCATTCTTCTGCACCAATTGAAAACCTCAGCAACCAGCTGCCCACTTGTCAAGAAAACAGAAAGAAGCTGGAAACAAAGATAAATAAAAACACCTTTTTCCTGGCACTTTTGAAGAGAAAAAGCAGCTCTCATTTACAGCAGCCATCTGTTTGTTATTTAATATGGGTGAATTACATGCTGTAATGAGTTTGTTTCTGCATCACTCAGTGCAATGGAACACAAGTTCACTCTCATAATGTGCAGCAGTTTTTAAAAGCTAATCATTTAATTGGACACAATAGTCAATGACAAATGGAGATGTAAAAACTCAGCCAGCTGTAGAGTGAATATGTAATCATTGTGAAATCATATTATTTTACATGCATGAAGACTCTTTAATAGTAGCTGATGTTGGTCAGCACTACAGACTCTGAAGAATGGAAGAAACATGATGAAAAGCAGCATTTCAAAACCATTCTTAATATAATTGGGCTATATTCAAGCACATGTTGTAGCTGCCATTAGGTTTAGGTACTTTATCATCTCCAAATTGTTTAGTGGCCTCTCCCAATTTTTGTTTACATTTGCTTTCAACATTTATGGTTCAGTAGGCATGATCTACAGTTTGTTGGGAGTCATCTGATTAGTTTCTATTCAGTCTGCCTCATAGTTCCCACTGACTTGCTGCTTGTTTTATTTATAATGCTACATTAAAATAAACAGAGAAAAGTAGAAGGAGTGAATCTCAGGGACAAAAATGGATTCAGGGAATCTGAACTTTGGTTTAGATGGTTTTTATCTTGTGGTAAGGGATGTATCTTTTCAGAACTTCATAAAAAAGCAAATGAATTTGCAAATGTGTTTTTCTTTAGACATTTCAGAGATTTGGACAGTCCATGAGCTTTATCCAATTTCAGTAGAATATAGTTTTTTTCTGTTGTAGTAATTTTATGAATTCTTCACTTACGAAGACTGACTAAGCATCTTTCATTTTGGCTTAAAAATAAAGCAAGCAAAGAAGTTTAATGTTGATATCCTATATGTCTGGATAAGGCAGGACAGATCTTTTTTTTGGGTAACTATTGAAAGAAGACAAGTTGAACCAGGATTCAATTTATGTTAAAAGATTCAAAAGCCTACAGAGGAGCACATCACCTTTCTGATAACATGTTTGAATGTGTATTTCCATCCTGTTTCTCATTGTTACATAAGGGCCTGTGTATTGGGATTTAATGTAGAATCATAGAATCGTTTAGGTTGGAAGAGACCTTTAAGAGTCCAGCCTTTAACCTAACACTGCCAAGTCCACCACTAAACCATGTCCCTAAGTGCCACATCTACCTGTCTTTTAAATACCTCCAGGGATGGTGACTCCACCACTTCCCTGGGCAGCCTGTTCCAGTGCCTGACAATCCTTTCAGTGAAGAAATGTTTCCTAATATCCAATCTAAACCTCCTCTGGTGCAATTTGAAGCCATTTCCTCTTGTCCTAAATATAGGCAGATATATCCAATAAGTATTGAAAATATGAAGAGGTAAGAAGTGAGAAACAATGCTCATAGGTAAAGCTGAAACAATTAAGCTTATTTCCTCCCTCAAAATTTTAAAGAATTCAATACAAAGGAAAAAAACACAAAGAATTAAAAGAATATTACCTCAACAGCTTTAGGAGAGGATACTTACAGTACCAACAGTGGTTTAAGTACCTAGAAAAGAATCGAGAAAGTGAAGCCACATGACATAATCACAGAACACCAGGTTGGAAGGGACCTGAAGGATCATCTGGTACAGCCTTTCTTGGCAAGAAGTAGAAGAGTAACAGATAGATTATCTCCTTAGACATAAAGAGAAAATGTGGAAAACAGCTTACTCATGCCAAAAACATCCACCCAGGAAATAAGATAAAGAGAAATGCACTGTAAATTGAAAAACTTTTCAAGCATACATCACAATCAGTAGGAAGGAAATGTCATGCAGTTCCTAGTAGATCATTAAAAAACAGGTAAGTAGAGTAAATTATAAAGTACTTAGTAATGGAAGAATTGGAACTAAAATTCGGAAGGGCTGACCATGTTACACTTATTAATGATGCATATAGGATGGAAGGCATAACTACTTGTATGGAGTAAGCACTAGTTAGACTGGCAATGTCTAAAGAAAAGCTAAATCCATCATAACCTCCCTTGTGACTGATACTTTTTTTTTGTTTGTTTTTTAAGACAATTAGGAGAAGTTTTTCAGTTAGTGCAGGCAGGCTGAACAGTCACACCACTTCTTCCCCACCTATTGCAACCCGAGACAGTGGTTATGAGGCTTCTGCTGCCCCTAGGCTTCATCCACCTTCTCTAATCCTATCATCCCCAGTAGCAGCAGTAACAAAAGCATAAATACAACACTCTTGGGGGTGGGTGGATGGAGGATAAAAATAAGTTGTATCTGTAAAAAAAAATATGGGGTTGAAACTTAATCATGGAAGGAGAAAGGAGAAAAGTAACTGCATGAATAGGAGGTGAAGGAAAAGGCTGAATTTTTTGCATAGTGCAACCTGCAAGATAGTGCTAAATCTCAGATCTGAATCTGTATCTGTTGTGTTGAACCACAACATTAAAGAGAGAATATGAATATCATAGTCACTAGAAAAAATTACCAATTTCAGAAAAAATAAAGTGCCTTACGTTTTCGTTTTAATAGTAGATTCCAGTTTTTGAGGAAATAGATAATGAAATGTACAGAAATCCCCATGACTGTGTACTATTTCTTTTTTCTGCAAGAGAAATAAAGTAACATAGTGTCATCTAATCTGGTGTCTTCACCCAATCTATATGGATAACAATGAACCAAAGTCTATGCATTACTTCAGAAGATTTACGTGAAGATTGAAATGCACAGAATGGACATACATGTTCTGTGAACAGTTCATTTCAGAAAAAAAAACAACACTGATCACGATAGAAAAATTCTTAATAAGAGAGGTATCAACAGTTCTATTAAGATTACTCATTTTCGTTATAAGGAATATTATCTATTGAAGAAATTATGTATTCATCAAATATGGAACTAAACTTTTACTGACAAACTTTTACTGACAAACACAATATAAAATGTGTCAGATATCACTGAATCAGATCTTATAGTGACAGAACACAAACACAACTGAAAGTACATGACTTTTCAAATGCAACTGGCAGTGCTAAGATTGTGTAACTCTTAGGTCATAACAAAACACTTTTTATCATCATATCCTTACCTCGTTTTGCTCAGATAATCATGTATCACTATTAAAACAATGACATTTGTCAATGGACAATTATTTTCAACAGATTAATATAGACTTTATCAGAATAACTTAACCTTTGAACTTGTTTCTGAGAATTTCATGCTGAAAAAAATATCCTATAAAGTTTCCTACAGCAAATTAAAAAAATTATCTATTAATTTCCCCATTTTTTAAAAAATCCTCTTAAAATCAAAACACATACTATAGACAGTTGTGCTTTTGCCTTTTTCATCTCTCTGTTCCTCCATTTTCCCCTCTCTTTTTTCCTGTCACTTCTGTATGGACAAGGAGTCAGTAATAAAGAGTTTTACTCCCACATGTTTCCTAACTACTACTGTGAGCAATCATATTTGATATCAAAGAATGTAAAAATGTAGGTAATCTCCCTTGAAGTGCTATTTTAGAACAAGGCCTTGTAAGTTGGAGAGAGCTGAGCATCAATGAGACTCAAGTTTTTCAACAACCTCCATCATAAAACTAAATAGGTTCTCTGGAGGCAATATAAGGCATTAAGATTTCCTCACAAATCCTGATGGAAATTTTGCATATTAACAATACAGATTCCTGTACTATTTGATCATACACACTTTGAAATGAGCGGCTTCAATTCTGAAGAGATAGAGTCTATTTATTCATATTTAAAACACTTTGTTTAGAATAAGACGTTCTGATTGTCAATCAGTTCCTGAAGTTACTTGGAGATAGCTCAGCAGACAGGAATGTATGTGCATAGATGCTTGTGATGCTGCTATTGAAACTGACTTGAATCTACCAATATCTAAATAAAATCGATTTTACTTTCTGCCTCTGTTATTCGACCTTAGTGCAGATACATGGGGAGAATGGTAAGACTACAAAGAGGCTCTTCCTTCTGTGTAGCTTCAGATATAGGTCAACGGTGGGTAGCACGGCCTCTCTATGAATGTCAAATACAACCATTACATTGTTGGGTGCTAGTCAATGCAGTTCTAAGAAGTGGTGAGATAGGTGCTCATCTTGGTGCTTATTTCTCACACTCATCACTGTTTAAGCAGCTTGATTTATACTCATGTCAGAAATATCTTTAAAAGAATATTTTTTAAATGTTTGAGCATACAGTCATGTTCTTGAGGATCATCAACATTTACAGGGAAATCTTTATCTTATGTTTTCTGCAATCCAGAAAGAAGAAAAAAATATAGACTGAAAGTCACAGAAAATTCAATCTTTTTTTGTTTAACAAAGCAGAAACAGACTGGCTTTCAGACAGATCTTAAACAATCCTTGGCTATAGGAAAAAAAGAAAAATGGGGTGGGGGGAGAAAAAGAGAAGGAAAATTAATAAGAGGAAATGCTGTACCACAAACTTAGAAGAAAAAAAAAAATTACTTTCTGAACAAGTACTCGCCACAGAACAAGATCAGACTTTTCAAATAATTACAGGCTAATATTACATCTAGTCATTCTAGAGATGAGGTTTAAGAAAAAAATTATTCACTTGCAATATTTGCAATAATGTTATAATGGCATCTAGTTAGTAAGCTTTAGATAACAGAAGAAGGGCTCTGTCTTGAAGAGATATTACTGTGACAATGAGCTCCTGCTCATGTTGAGGTTTCCATCTACAGGTGAAAAAAAAGTCTCTCTTCCTTTCAATGGAATATCTGAAAGTCTCACCTAATTGATCACCTGTTGGTAATTTTTATTTCTAACTTGAAGGCTGTAAAAACATTCAAGATATTTTTTTTCTAATAGAATTGTTTACATAAACTTTATATTATGCATCTATTTCAAAAAGCAATTTACTACATTTTATATTAATTAACTGTATTCTAGTAATAGTTAAGTTAATGCAAGCTCTTTTTAAGAGTATTTTATTGTTCTGGGATTGTTGCCTTTAGCTTGTTTTTTTAGTTCTTGCCCATGAATCAGAACTTTTTGTGTGAAGTTTTTCTTCTCAAAGTAGAAGATTTTCAACATTACATTTTTCATTTTTTGATGTTTGTATAAGGGCCCTCTACAAATTCTAGAATGGCCTTTGAAAGGTGCATAGAGGATATTATAAGAACACTGAAACAGAAGAATTGCCTAACTGCTACTCAAAATGCTAGTTCTGATCAGAGCTGGGTGCCCAACCTGCTTAGACATCTTCCTGAATCATGCTAGAATTTGTCATTATGTTTAAGTGACAACATATTTTTGAAAACTTAAGCCCTGTTGACTGTGATGAGGAGTTCTTTAACAGGGAGAGACACAAGAGAAGTTGTGTATTATTTTAGATTTCAAAGAATTTAAAATAATAAGTGGAGTCTTCTCTTTGAGAAGACTCTGATGAGACCTTATTGAAGCATTTCAATATGTAAAGGGGGCTTATAAGGAAGATGGGGAAAAACTTTTTAGCAGGGCCTGTTGCAATAGGACAAGGGGTAATGGTTGTAAACTAAAAGCAGGAAAATTCAGACTAGATATTAGGAAAAATTTTTTATGCTGAGGATGGTAAAACACTGGAACAGGTTTCCCAGAGAGGTGGAAGGTGCCCCATCCCTGGAAACATTCAAAGTCAGGTTGCATGGGGCTCTGAGTGACCAGGTCTAGTTGAAGGTGCCCCTGCTACTGCAGAGGGGTTGGACATGATGACCTTCATGGTCCCTTCCAAGCCAAACCATTCTATGATTCTATGACTCACTGCCATCCACTGTTTTAATAGACCAAGGAAAACTTTTAATCACAAAAAGAACTGCACCGTAAATCTTTAGGTCACCAAGAGATTTGAAAACATAAATTTATTTGCAAAGATTAGTACTTTACATGTTCACCTTTTATGGTGAGTGAGAAAAGGAACGTTAGATAATGTTCACATAAAACGAACATCAAAATTAGGGTAAGGCACCTGAAATTTACATGAAGTCTGAACAGAATGTCACTAATATGTTCAGCTGCATAGGACCAGTTCAGGCCAAAAGGTAATGACTAGAGATGAGCTTATACAGCTCATTCCTTGTAGACCAAATAGTTTTGGTTTTACTTTCCTTTTGTTACAGCATAGAAAGAGTAAAATAAATGGAAAGAGTTGGGTAAACAAAAGAGAAGCACAAATTGATGCACTGGGAAGAGAAAGACAAAAACAACCCCAAAATGTAGTGTGCAAAAGTGGAAATATCTATTTATTACTAGAATATTGAAACATTTTTGCTCTAGACAATTTAACCCTGCATCTGAGTATTGGAAATGATCCACGGTGTTCTTAAAAAGAACTTCTGGAATGTAATTCTTCTGATCAAATGTAGTCATTGGCAATGCAGACCCTGGCATCACAACCAGTTTCCTTTTATAGTCAATGAGTGATTAGTGCTCATCATTACCATTTCCTCTTTCAGAACCACCCAAATATTCCAATTTTTAAAATAGAGGCTTTTAAACTGAATGCTATAGATATAAATGAGAGAATCCCTCTTCCTGATTGCCTGAAAGCTAATAAAAAGGCTCACAAAATAAGACAAAAAAAAAAAAAAAAAAAAAAAAAAAAAAAAAAAAAAAAAGAGAGATAATTCTCCATTTTTTATTTGTCTAAGACTGGGACTGAAACTGAAAACTTTGGCAGCTAGGTTGTACTTCTAAAAATAAACGCTGGCTCATCTCTTCCAAGATCCATTGAGGTAGGTTTTTTTCAACAAATGTGGGAGTTTAAGCTCTAGACATCAACGTCTCAATCATTTTTGCTAAGTCTTCTTTTTGTAGTAGGTAAAGAGGAACATACACTGCTAAGGAGTGATTTATCTCAAACCAATGTAGACATCTAAAATGTGTCAACTGAATTGACCCCAAAAGTGTCTGTTTCTGTTGTCTGTCTATAAAAGCAGTTTAGACTAACTTAGGAGCAAACGTGTCCCCTGTAGAAGTCAAAAGCTATATTAGACTAATTCATACCATTGTATACCCCAGCTTTTAGCATTGGTCTAGTGTTTAAAAGCACTCAACAAAAATGACAAACAAGTGCAGTCCTTTCCCTAATCAGTGTGGATTGAAGTTAAAATTAGTCTCCAAAGGCAATATGTTGACTGTCAGGCTAGAAGCAGAGGTTAGTTGAATTAAATGCAAGGAACATTCTCCACTTTCCTTTCACCAGGTGCGTAGCTAAGATGTCAATATGCACTCTACCAAAGGCAAGGAGTTAGATTAAGCAAGCTGTCTAGCTTAGTGAGGAGGGCATTCATGGTAGGATGATCAGAAATCTGGGTCTTGATCCGCAAATCCTAATGTAGTTCTAATATTGTTTACATATTTTACCCAGTGACACCTGGAATGCAAAATACATAACCAGTCCCTTTATGGATCTAAGCCTTACAGTCAAAACCAGAACAAGATGTGACAAGCAAATCTCAATACAAGGGTAACAGAGACAAAGATGACAGTGATGGGAATCTAAAATTTTATAGCCTCCAAAGATTTATCGCTGTTGTATTCTTTTGGATAAGAGAAAGTGAGATACTGATGACTCACCATCAGGCCGCTTGCTTAGGAAGACTGTTGCTTCTTAAGAGTTGTTTGAGCAAAAAACTCTTGGTAGAGTTTTATGTATGTATTAAAATATATATCATGTTATATTACAGTTGATGTTACTGCATATTATAAATCTGTAAAAAACAGAGCAAACCTGTTCTAGATAAGTCAGCAGTAATGTCTTATGGTATTTGAACTGACATTTTGCAGACACCACAGATTCAATTAGATTAGCTGTTTCAGTATCTGTTGAAAATTGTAAATAATTTCCCAAAATGTACTCTATATATTGTACATTATGTGACATCATGTTACTTTATAATATCTGGTAAAATGCCAGAAAAAAAATAATCCTTTGTTTCAGCACCACTGTGTGTCGCCTATAAACTTTCATGCCACCTGCATGAATCTGAGAGCAGAATTCATAATGAAATAGACACAGCCTAATCTAGGGTAAATCTTTTACTCCCTTCTAGTAGGATCTTTATCAGCAATGACCCAGAATGACAACCGATCATTGAAACAAAAAGCTCATATGCAGAGACTGAAACATTCATCAAGTCTGTCCTCCTCCCACTTGATGGGTACGTCTCTATTCTTGAAACGTTTCCAACTGAATGTTTGGACATATGCTTAAGTCTTACACAGATGCAGAGAAAAGGAAGGCATTGTATTTCCATTTTCTGTGTCTTTATCTTTCTCTCCCTGGAATTACATGGATAGATTCTTAGGTAGTATGAATCTCAGCAGCCCTATGAAGCCCACTGTGAAGCATCTTTCTCACTATTATCTGCTCAGAGGAATGCATATGGCTGAGAGTTTTTCACATTCCAATTATTGTTTATTAGAGGAATTCTCTTTCTTTTTCATAACCCAGACTCCTGTAGACATATATCTATTCGTGTTCTTATCTGTCTTGACAAAACATCTCCTATAAAACCCTTTCAGTGCTGTAGCAGAAAACTGTCATGAAGTTACCTCACAGTATTTTATTTCAACATTATTTATACCTCTGATCTTTGCCTCCAAATAGTTTACGTCTATTATGAATTTGTTTTAGGATGTTTATCTTTTAGTGTGTTGTGAACACATCCTGAATTATGTTGTAATGATTTGTTTTCTGTCTTGTAATTGTATGTTCCAGGTAAAATTGTGACTGACCTTACAGGAATGAATGAAGAACCATATACTAGCTGTCCTTCAGTGTCAGTATAATAAACCTTAAAACATGGAAAAGAACGAGGAGTGGTAAATGTTATATTTTCCCCTGGGGTGAGTAATTCTAGGGGGGATTGAAAGGACATGCATAAGGCATATACAGAACCTTAATTCTGCCTTCTATAATATGCCAAATAGGGTAATTCACAAGGGGGAAGATAAGCCATGTATTATGAACGGTGGCAGTGAAATGACTTCCCCCTACAGCAAAGGGAAAGCAAAAAAAAAAAAGAATTGTGACCGTCTGTCCCTAGGCTCCTCCTAGCATGGGACTAAGTTTAAAAGCTCAGTCTCACTCTATGTGAGTAGAGTTTTTAATCTGTTTTAACTGCTTTGCCTTTGGAGTGAATTAATAAATTTTGCTGATGGAAATAGGATGTCCAAGATTCTGTCTGACTAATGTGTTCACTATAAACAGTGGAGGAAGTTTCTCTTAATATTTGTTTACAACAACTATAAATTAAATAAGGCAAATAAACAAAGAATAAGAATAAAAATGTTAAAAGACTACAGAAGTTAAAGGAAAGCAAGAATAACAAATTAAATTATAAAGAAAGAAAGTGCAGCAGAATCAATAGATGTGCTGATCTACTCAGTTTTATGATGGAACTTCAGGGGTTTGGTCTGAATTTTGGCTGTTTCATATGTCTCTAGTTATAATGGAGAGATGATATAGACTGCAGTAACTTATGGGGTTTATCTCATACATGTGAGTGCCTATTAGTACTAGAAGCCATAATGAGTTATGTCACACTTCTCTTGCATAGCCTCCAAAGCTTGTAACTCACTATAATCCATGAGCGCTATCATTAATTCAGTACTTTTTCAGTTTTCAAGATTCATATCCAGATTTTGAGAATTTTTCTTATACTTCATCAGTGATGCATGAAAACTAGAAATGAATATGAGAATATAAGGGTGATGAAAATATTCTGACCTACTGTTCTCTGTGTAGACAAGGAAGTACTTCTCTTTCTCTTCATTTTGATTAAAACAAGGACTAAGAAACTCCAGAGGTTTACAAGATCTATTCTTAAAAGGTTAAGGTTTTCAAGATGAAAAGTATCCACTGCTTCTCAGCGGCTTTCATAAAACCTGGGTGGTGCTCTGCAACTAAGAAATTGTCTTAATTCTTTCAGCAGTATAAATTTATGATCCAGAACCTTTGAAATCTAAAATCCTTCATTCTTGGTGCATCTTAAGTCTGGCTGGACTTATCCATTTCATTTATTCTGGCTATAATATTTTTTTAGGCTACATTTGATGATCAGACTGGCATAGTATGAAAGATTTTCTATAGGAATAACACTGTAGCTTTAAATATAATGAAATCAGATTTTTAGAATAATTCTAATAAGGAAGCTGGGTTGACTCTGTTTTCATTAGCACTCACTGTACATTACTGTACATATTTAGATACATCAGCTAATTGGTAACGAATAACCTCAGTGGAATAATTCATGACTTAAGAAGAAGTAAATGAAAAAAAAAATCATGACCAGTAATTTCAGCTTTTCTAAGGCCCTACACAAGTAAGGGCAGAATTTCTCCTCACCACAGTTATAAGTATTTCAGTATGTTGGAAAATAGAGCCAAAGCTTACATGGAATTGCAGAGGTAGTTATTGTTACTGATGTTTTATTGTTGTTGTGGTGGGGAGTCTATTAGCAAGTGATTTTAGATGGAGTAGTCTAGTTACTGGTTCCTAGTTACCCTTTGTTGATTTTTTTTTTCTCTAGTTCAGTAATATCATGTAGAAAAATGAGAAGTGTCAACTTACATAACTAAAGCAGTAAAAAAGCTCTCTAGCACTTAAAAAAAATCATTCCTGTGTTATTTGAAATTTCCTGCCCTTCTCGTTTTTATTATATCTTTGGTTGTGGTCATTTGTACCACATTTCAAAGGGCAAGAGTTTATGATTGCTTTCTGGCACTGTTAAGAAGTACATTTCAAAGGATTTACATGATTTAAAAAATGTATTGACCCAGAAATAAAGAAGTTATGTTTCAACCCTTTCTCTGAGGAAGGAATACGTGACCTAGATGGGACAATGTTCATCTCAGAAATAAGGCTCTTACTTTGTAGAGTGCCTTGCTGAGGTTTCAGGCAGACAGTCTAATAAGGTGAAAGCTCTTGCTCAAGCAGCTCCACTTAATCAATGATAAATGTTCCCCTAAGAGGTGAAAAGTGTGATTATGCCTGTACATAGTATAGATGTAACTTATACAGGTGCATCCTGCATTAATTACAATTTCACCCCAAAAAGGTATATGTTCAAAGAACAACAACAAGATTGCAAGGTAAATCTTAGTTATTGTAAGTAATCTTCAGGCATAAGTAAAACATAAAAGAACTCAGCTGGCTGCTGCAACCTTTAATCTGCCACACAGGGTATATGCATTATGGCATAGTTTTTTATTTCAACCATACCAATAGAAGCTTCTCACAATGAATGAACTTGTGAGATAAATTTCAGATTGCTTGATCAGGCCTAATCCTGGTGATTCCTAGCTTTTAAGTGTTTGACTTTGAAACTTTAAAGTATATATTCTTAATGTAATTTCTGGGGGATTTTTAGCAGTAAAAAGAAACACATTGGTGTGTTTCATCACACAATTCTATCACACAATTACTTGATTAGTGACAGTCTTGAACACATTGGCCTCCTAGCACGTCAGCACAAACTCCTTGACCTAAATCACTTGATAGATAAGGGCAAAGTAGTTGTGTTCTGTGAATTAGAGAAGGATCATGTAACACGCCAAAAGGGTGGGTATCATTCACAGAGAATCTAAACAGGACCAGGTACAATTTAATAAAACAGGTACCAAGCGTGAACCATTTCTCTCCAGGCTACTGTCTTCTTCAGAAGAGATGAGGGAACTTCAGAGAGTGCTTCTTCAGCTGTATCTTCTTTTACATGATCAACTCCAAGCCAATAGAAATGGGAATGAGAAGGCAATCACTTTTCCCACATATGAATGATTACTTTCCCTGATGGAGAAGAAAAGTTTTCAGACAAGAGGTATATTATCTGTGCCATATCTGAAAACATGTAAGCAGAGAAATAATAAGGAATGAAATTGGGATTGCTATGTGTTCTTGACTCAGAAGAATCCTTCAAGTTGCTGTTATTTTTACTAAAAAGCAGGTCAAGTTCCATCCTTCAGGGCATAACACCAATATGACAGGTTATTACTGAGAAACAAGGGTAAAAATGTTCAGAATTTTTCTCTCCTCTAATCAAGGTTTGGGTTGCATTATTAATTTTTTTAACGTTTTAGGGAAGTAAGAGATTTCAGAAAATATTATATAGGTTAAAAAAAATTAGTAATATCACTAAATAGAAGACAATCTAACATGCAACTCTCTCAAGTGAATACATAGACTAGCTTAATGTGTAGTACTGAGATGAATTATTAACATCAATAAGAACATTTCCCAAAAATCTTCTACAAGTTTTGTACAACATAATCTAAAGCAAATGAGATGTGAAAATAAAGTGCATGCATACAGATCATACATTTGTTAATAAGCTAGGTATGAGGTGCAGCAGGTAAAACAGAAATCTTTAGGAACTTGCAAAATCCAAGTAGACATTTATAGGACTAATCAGATTTACTTTTCTTTTTTCTTTTTCTTTTTTTTTTTTTTTTTTTAATCATGGTACAGTGTTTCTGACACATCTGAGGACTTTTATTTACATATAAATAAACTTAACTATGGATAGGTATATGAAAAAACCTTTAATGTGTCAAAGAATGGTGAAATAGGTGCATGTAATTGGGTGGACTCTACTGCAGACCAAAACTTTCAGAGAAGAATTAGAACTCCTTTGGTTCAGAGTATTAAACAAAGATTTGAATATGGAGAAGCTGGTTTCATCTAATTTATATTTATACACAGTATATTTTCTCTATTAAAAAAAAAAAAAAAAAAAAGAGAAATAATTAACTTTCCATGATAAAAACAATGAACTTAAGTCAATATATTTCTCCTATTTTTATCACTGTTAATTCTCTTATGAGTTAACATAAACTGAAGTAATCGAATTTTTATAGAGTTAGAAAACTTAGGTCATCTCGCTGGGTGAGAAGTTTATATATATATGTGTGTGTGTGTGTATATTTATATACATTTGAAGATTGCTAAGCCTGTAAGCTATGATGAAGTAGCTTAATTAAAGTTCATGGACAAATTAAAAGTGAGAAAAAAATAGAATAGCAAGAAATACATTAATTAAGAAACCTGTATCTTAAAAAGAGCAGACCCAAGGGTATCAGTACAGTAATAAGTAACAGCAGGGGTGACCATCAGGCAGAAGATAAAATGGAGTAACATAGGGTAGAGAGCAAGCTGTCCAGGTGTAAAGTTGTTATGAAGTCCATTATACTATGGCTGAAGAGTGGTGCTGAGGAAGCTCCAACTGAGTGGTCTGGGAAAGGTTATCCTTTACCTCTGTCAAGGAAAGGTCCCATGAAAGCATCTCCTGTTTGACATGAAAATGATTTTTTTTGTCTTTGTCACAGCAGTACTGTAACTCTGTGTTCTTGTATGCCTTTTCTTAGGCTTTCAAATCTGTTTAATAAATAAAAGTCAAGGTGTATATTTAATGTAATACAGAGTACTCTATTGCAGTGAAGAGAATAGATTTCTGATACTTGAGAATTTTCTTTAGCATTTATAAGGCTAACTTTCTAAGAAAGAAGTATACTTTTCAATATACTTCTATATTTTGGTCTTTGCAAAACCTGCTCTGTGTCTTACTTTCTAGATTCCCTCTATTTCTTATTAACTTTTTGGAGGTTTTTTTTCATTTGTTTATGAGTTGTTGGGGTTTTTTTCTGCCTTCCCTCTCCCCGCCCAGGTTCATGAGTGCATGACCTGAATATATTGGTCTATAAGTGTGGGCAGAATCCACACATAGTCAGCATAGTTTCTCTCTAAAGGAGAAATAGCTGCTTCTAGACATCGGTTCATTTAATTTTCCTGTATACATATTTCTGTTGTAATAGGTAGTTCATTAGAGATGTTTACACTGCGCCTGTTGCTTGTTGAGAGGAATCTCATGCTGTTTCATGCTAATGGAAAGCTGATGAAAATTTACTGTTTCAAGCAATTAATATTAACAATTTTTATCACAACTATAGCTGTCATTCTGTTCTGTAGTGACAGCAGCTGTAGCAAGGCTGTTGTAAAGGCAAAATAGGCAGTGGATCAGAAACCATTTTGTAGCCCCTATTAATTTCCTTCCCTGACAATGACTGCTTTGTTTATGCACAGAGATGTCTATGACTTAATACATTGTCTAGAAATTTTCAGAAATCACTTGAAACAGTTTTTATTTATCAAATCAGGACAAGAATTCAATTCTAATTGTGGTTCTTTTAATAAGCTGTTTGATTTTAGAGAACTAACCCAATATCAGCTATCATTTGTTAGACTTTCCCCCCACCCCCTTTAATTTTTCCCTATTTTCTCTGATTCTGCTTTCATTTTTCTCCATTTCTAGGAATAAATATGAAACATTTACAGAAAGTATCTCTATTAAAAAGTGTATCTCTAAAGAAATAAAAATAAATCACAAAAGTCAGGTTTTATTTTTTTAATATTTTTAATGTAAAGCCAGGATTTATTGACACTATGTTCAGCCTGTGTTTATCACATAAAATAGCTTCATATCACAATTCTGAAGCAATTGAAAATCCAGCTATTGCAATGGTGTAAGTACAATATTCTTGTCAGGTTTTCAGGATGTCCAAGAACCGATCTTAATGTGATATTTAATATGTTACTTCATTATGTAGCTAAAATGAACAACAGTATCCTTGCAGATCTAAGACTACTTATTTACTAGAGTTTTATTTTCTCACGGACAGAACACAAACAACCTCTCGTTTTTTAAAGGTCATGTGACCTTTCTACCAAATAGGTATAAATATAAGTGATTTCTTTTTCAAATTGTTTTTATACCTTCCCCCCCCCCTACTTAAATCCAGTATTTACTTTAACCTTGAGCTTCTTAAGACCTGAAGTAGGAAGCTTCAAAGTGTCTTAAAAATCATATACTTTTTAAATCTTACTCATTTGAATGCAAGTGCCTTACAAGCTCAAACAGTGTTGGTTGTTCTCATTGAAGTTTATAATGCCTTAGATATTCAAATCAGCTATATGCCTTCCATTTGTTATGCAAATTTGCAAACTTTATCTATCACATGGTTTATCTACATTAATACAGCTTTCACTAACAGGACTTACAGGAATAGATGTATACTCTAAAGATGCACATTTTTAGTACCTTGAATTATCATCAAAACATAAAAATAGTGTGTATTGCTCCACTCTAATCAGACTCATTTTTATGTGGTTGTTGAAAGCCCTTTTACATTCCATTCTGTGTCTGGAGGTCTGTGTATAAAACCAATTCAAAAAAACCCAAAGTGAAGACACCTGCTGGCTTGTAACACAAATACTAAAATATCTTAGAGCCTGCTGAAAGGAGAATTGGAACAATATGTCATTACTGAAGGCTCACTTGCAAGTTCTAATGTATTATAATGAAAACAGTATGACAAACCTAATGAGACAGTGAAGATTTGGGTAATTGTTCCTACAATGTATGGTAACTTTTCCAGCCGTTATTGGCAAACATAAAACCTAATGAGATTTTATTAATTTAAATGCAGTACATCTGCAAAACATTTCCTTAGTTGCAGTCTCCTCTGATAATCTTCCTTCCCACATGTACTTGAACCTTTTAAGTTAATTGTTCTGCATAGTATACTTTCTAAACAAAACATACAAAACACTTACCATAAATGTACATTAACTCATTTTGCCAGGCTAACTTTTTGTGGGTACATTCTCACACTGGTTGGATAGACTACAGCTTCTTTCCTCTCTGTGAAAATGTGTATAATGAAACTTGTATTTTTATTTGGAATTTGATTAAGGCAGCATCTTCACATAGAGCTCAATTTTGTCACTGCTCTTCACATTACTCTTCCAGGAGTCCTATGGAAGTAATTCACATTTTAGAAGAATAATATTTACTATGACTGAATAAGGTTAATACAGTCATACTTTAGAACTTCAATTATTTTTTCTCTACAAGCTTGTTGATAACTAAAACATACATCATGTTTATTATCTGGCTTTTTATTTCCTCAGCTTAATAAAGCCAAAAAGTTTTAAAGAAGATTTCATAAATAACCTACTGTCTGATGTAAAGTTTAATTGTGTACTTAACATTTCTAACTCTAACCAAGCATGAAAACATCAATAACTAAATTTGCTATTATAATTTCTTTGAATAACTAATGGTGAAACTTCACTATGAAACTGTGATATGCATCAAGATTTTTATTGAAATGTTGATCTTGGATCATTCTGTAGATTTTGGTTTTAGAATTCTGGCATCTCCTCACGGCAACCTCATCAGCAGCTCTCGTTCAACATATCTGGAAGAGAGGTCTTATTCTTTCCCTCCAGATCTCCCTTCTGCCCTATTTTAGCCATCAAAATGTTTCTGGTCCAGAAATTCTAGAAATTAAAGATTGTCTTTGATCTGAACCTCCTCTGGATTCTTGTATTTGGCCTATCTATGATCATTTTGCATATTAGTTCTGAGACAAGACCATTTTTATGCAGCCACATGTCCGAATTTGTTAAATATACAGATAACCTTTCTTAATGTTTGCTTTGATACTTTTGCTATAAACACCTGTAAGCCTACTCTACTACCTTCCTAGAAATTGCTTCAATTAGCACTGCACAGGTACCAGTGAAGTTGTAATATGCTTACTATGTGGAGGCAACCACCAAGGATGACTGCGTTCTTTGATGGGTTGTTGGTTGGTTGGTTGATTGGGTTGGGTTTTGTGGGGGGTGTGTGTAGTTTGTTGGATTTTTTTTTATATTTCAGTCATCCTTTATCTAATTTTGGTGTTGCAGTTTCCCTGGGGTGGAAGCTGTCTTCCCATATCATGTATGTACTTAAGCGCTATGGATTAATTCATCTGTCATAAATAACCATGACATGGATATATAAATCTAGGCTAGTTATCTTATGTTGTATACTCAATGGAAAGCAATAGACACCTCATAAGAGAGTCATCTAGAAAAGATCAGATGAATTGCCTTCTGAAAGCACTATTTCTCTTCACTACCTATAAAAGCAGACAATGGTAGCTAGCTTAGACCTTGATGTTACGTTTTAGATATATATATTTCAGATGTGATGAATCGCAAATGTAAAATTTCAAAAAGCTTTACTCTCTTCCTTCTCTTCGTAATTCTATACACTTAATCAATTTCTGTAAGCTAAGATGTATTTCAAATAAGATAATTTCATTTTTAATATGCAATCTTTCTTTTAAAAATAGTTAAATTACTATTTGTAATTATTTTAATGATAAACAAATATATACAAAAGTTTTGCCCTTGTCATAATGTCTAATTTGTTACTTAGTCAATCAGAATTAAATGCACTTCAGATAGTGCTGATTTCTGGTTCATTTTCTCCATTATATTTAGTGTTGTATCTTTTTCAAGTTACAATGTCATAAAAGGATGACAAGAAAAGTCTTGACTTTGCAGTCTTGGATGAAAGAGCATTTCTGGATGAAGGTACCCATAACACACTGCCAAATCATGGCACAAAAAGCAATAGAGCTGTCATGAAGTTCAAAAATTATATTGTCTCTGCTAGAATAACGGGGAAGAGATCATATTCACTTTTCCCTTGAGTTTTACGGGTCATTTTGGATTTATAGCATAGCTTTTTATTACCGTTTGTAAAACTTTTAGGGATTGTAGTCATCTTTATCAATTATTCTTGCACTTGGTCAGATAGTCCTGCACCACAGTATCACAAAACGTGACGAAAATAATTAAATAATTTCTCTTAATTGTGCAACATATTCTTTCATGCCCTTGACACACATCCTAGGAGACAGGACACAGACAGATTCTAAACCAAAGTGAGCTACACACTCAGAAAGCACACAGCACCTGGGTCCTCAGGAGGCACTACTAACAACAGACATCTTTCTTGTAGCCTAATTCTTATTGGAATCATATCTGGCCACAGGAAGATTCTGATCTGAAGCCTTCATTCATTTGGTGAAACTATGGGACGTAAATTCTTCTGCTCTGGCTAACTGAGACGTTCTCCTAGCCCATATGAAAATCAAAACTTCTACAAAATGTCTGACTTCCCTAAGTAAGAATAATTCAATCTCTGCCATTTGAATTGGGAGTGCTTGGGGATATGACAAAGGATGAAATCAGGAAGTGTCTCTCTGCCTATGCTACTAGTAGTTGTAACTGCTAAGGATTGTGCAGACTAGTAATTTACTGCTGTCATGAACTTGCTAATAGAGATGAGAGCATCTTAAAGCAGATACAGTATTATCTAAACACTCAACCATTTTGCAAAGGCACATCGATGCTACCAGCTTTTTGCTAGTAGCACATTTCTTTCAATTTCTTTCCATTCCCATGTTTGAATGTTAAGTTAAAATGCTAAATATTTTTACAAGAATTAGATGAATACATTTTTGTTTCAGTGATTCTAGCAGCACTGAATATATCTGAAAAGAAAGCTTTAGAATCAAAGCTTCAGTAGAAGCTCTCATGCATAGCTTCCCAGCAAGGTATTCTAGATTTCTGGTTGTAATCTTGCACCATTTGTACGGCTGCATACAGCCAAAAGTAGGTGAGAGGAGTGTCTGCCTTTAGCAAGCCCCTGCGGGCTAATTGTAAAGTAAAGTATATTAAATAACCAGCAAAGAAAGAAAAAGGAAGATAGTCTGCCAGCCAGGACAACAGCCAAGGGAGGCTTTAATCAGCAACTGGCAGCCTCCTCTTTACCCCAAAGACTGCATAAAATAAGAAAGGTCTTGGAAGCCTGCCAGGGAAAAGGAGCTCTGAGGTTTGCAGAAGCATGACAGTTTTCATTTTTCTCAAAAAACCCCCTATAGATTCACAATATTTCTCTCCTATA
>JMFS01069972.1:0-11309 GCA_000699545.1 Podiceps cristatus | reverse complement strand
CCGGCCTCCACCTGGACATAGACCCATTGATGTCTATGAAATGAAGGGATGAAATAGAGGCATACCAAAGGAAAAAAGAAGTATCAATGTCTGCCTTTGTCAAGATGAAGAGCTTAAGGAGGAAATTTTCTTTCTTCTGTGGAAGAAATGACTATAGCTTTGGTACAACATTCTGTCACAGCCAATAATGTAAGGGAATAGTGGCCCAAGCAGAAAGAAATAAAAGATACTAGAAGTGTCCAGTGATGGTGGCATACATATATTCCCAGTGACAAGCAAGCTACTTCAAATTACTGTACATCTTCAATATTTATATGTAAATATGCCACCACATTTCCTTTGTAATAGAAGTTGATATGTGCACACGTGGACCCACATCTACCACATGTAGGAGCAGCTACTCCAGCTGCTGTAATTACTGCCAGTGTAGGATCAATACAGTACAACACAATTCTCTTTCTGTGATAGCGGTACCTAAGCAAATTAAGTTTGGAGTTGGATTATTGCTTTTGTAAAAAGGACATCAGCTGCTTCTACAGCAGTGTGAAAAATGATGCTAGTGAAGCTCTAACCATCCTGCTAAAGATGTTAATTACTAGTGCAGGTTACTACATTGTTCTAGGAGGAAAATACATGGATACAAATCAAGCTGGTCTACAGTTTGGATGTTCAGTTGTGTGTTTGGAAAACTGAACTGCTCATCGCTGAGTGCCTTGGTCTAGATAAGCATCGCAGTGAATAAACGGTTATTTTTTCTAAATGTGTCTTGTTATTGTAGGAATTATATGAATATCTCAGTAAGGCTGAGCTATGGTACAGCCACTAGTCAGTCAGGAAAAATATGATTACATTTTGGGGAGCAAAGTAGCTAAAACAATAGGAACCCTTTCTCAAAACTCGGGCCACATGCAGGAAGGTGAAATGTATGAGAAGAGTTTGGAATGAGAGAGATGAGTGTAATTTCTTTTTCTTTTTCCTAAAGGACAGGAAAAAGAGAGAGAAGAAAAAGAAAAAGAAAAAGAAAAAGAAAAAGAAAAAGAAAAAGAAAAAGAAAAAGAAAAAGAAAAAGAAAAAGAAAAAAGAAAAAGAGAAAAAGAAAAAGAAAAAAAAAGAAAAAGAAAAAGAAAAAGAAAAAGAAAAAGAAAAAGAAAAAGAAAAAGAAAAAGAAAAAGAAAAAGAAAAAGAAAAAGAAAAAGAAAAAGAAAAAGAAAAAGAAAAAGAAAAAGAAAAAGAAAAAGAAAAAGAAAAAGAAAAAGAAAAAGAAAAAGAAAAAGAAAAAGAAAAAGAAAAAGAAAAAGAAAAAGAAAAAGAAAAAGAAAAAGAAAAAGAAAAAGAAAAAGAAAAAGAAAAAGAAAAAGAAAAAGAAAAAGAAAAAGAAAAAGAAAAAGAAAAAGAAAAAGAAAAAGAAAAAGAAAAAGAAAAAGAAAAAGAAAAAGAAAAAGAAAAAGAAAAAGAAAAAGAAAAAGAAAAAGAAAAAGAAAAAGAAAAAGAAAAAGAAAAAGAAAAAGAAAAAGAAAAAGAAAAAGAAAAAGAAAAAGAAAAAGAAAAAGAAAAAGAAAAAGAAAAAGAAAAAGAAAAAGAAAAAGAAAAAGAAAAAGAAAAAGAAAAAGAAAAAGAAAAAGAAAAAGAAAAAGAAAAAGAAAAAGAAAAAGAAAAAGAAAAAGAACCAGACATTTCAAGGAAGAAGATAGAAGAAATCCAAGGACAGCCATAAGAGGGTGATCTTTAGAAAGAGCTAAGACAGAGTGTCTTTGGCTGAAGCAGTGTGTTAGATAAATCTTAAGTGTGGATACTTGCTTTTGTTTTTGTTTTGAAGCAAAACATTGCATACTTTCTTTGTCTAGACAAATAATTCTATGAAAGAGCTGCCAGATTCCATCAGCAGTTCTCCTCCAATCTGCAAGACACTAATATTAGCTAAGTGCTTTTTAAAAAAATACTATTTTCCATTGGTTTGTGAGGCTACTTACGATTACTTTACTTAGCCTTTACTTTGTAATTAATATACTCAGATATTTTAACTCATATTATTTGGATTCCAAAAAAAAGTTGCTGCCATGGTTTAACCGCAGCCAGCAACTAAGCACCACACAGCCACCTGGTCACTCTCCCTCTGTGGGATAGAGAAGGGTGAAAGTGAGAAAACTTGTGGGTTGAGATAAAGACAGTTTAATAGGTAAAGCAAAAGCTGCACACGCAAGCAAGGAATTCATTCGGTTCTTTCCATGGGCAGGGAGGTGTTCAGCCATCTCTGGGAAAGCAGGTCTCCATCATGTGTAACGGTTACGCAGGAAGACAAATGCCATCACTCCAAGCATGTCCCCACCTTCCTTCTTCTTCCCCCAGCTTTATACGCTGAGCATGACGCCATATGGTACGGAATATCCCTTGGGTCAGTTGGGGTCAGGTGTCCCAACTGTGTCCCCTCCCAGCTTCTTGTGCCCCCCACATATCCTCCTCGCTGGTGGGGTGGGGTGAGGAGCAGAAAAGGCCTTGGCTCTGTGTCAGCCCTGCTCAGCAGTAGCGAGAACATCCCTGCGTTATTTACACTGTTTCCAGCACAAATCCAAAACACAGCCCCATACCAGCTGCTGTGAAGAAAATTAACTCTTTCTTTTTTTTACCAGCACAGATGCTTGTAAAGTTAGTTTTAGGGGTATGTTTTAAAACAAAGAGTTTAGCTAGGAATAAATGGAAAATTCTTTTTGTGCTTTCCTGCAGATTGGTGTCATGGCACGCAGTAGGCTAGCTTGCTTACTTATTTGGATTTACAGCCTAGAATGAAAATAAAAGACAGGCTATGCAGAATAGAAAGCAGAAAAGAATTACCTTCAACAAAACTGGAATGAAACTCCTGTAAATTTTGCCAGGTCTATTGTCTGAGCTGCCAGGTTTCTTCATCTCGTGCCAGGTTTTCTCTCTAGATGCTGGTTAATTTTTCCATACATCAAATGCTTCACACCTGATTAGATTGGCTTTTACACTGCTAGAAGGACAGGGCATTGCTAACCTGCTATGACTAGAAGCCAGACTGTCTTTTGGAAACATTGGCTCAGTTTGGAGGCTCTCCTAGGGACACCTTGTGGAGGGTAATCAATTTCCATCAGGACATGAGTTCAGCCTCTCTCTTGTGACCATCATAATATAATTAAAAATTATCCTCAAGAAATTTTACTGTGTATTTCCGCCAGCTGTGCCTGACTCCTTTCATTCTGCTCTTTTGACAGCAGTAGTTTTGCCCATCTCGGATGGTCTCCTGTGAGCTCCTGCATTCAGGAATGTGTTGTCTTTTGTTTTAAGTGGCGTACCAAAGCCTTTCTACTGGTGTTCCAGTTCATTCTCCATGCGCTCATACATTCATTAGATCAGCTTCATCATGAATCATTAATTACGAAACATTTGCTTGTGGCTTGTTTCCTAGCAGTTGTTTGTAACATAAAGAGGTTTCTTTTTCACTGTTACTATAATGGCATATAATCTGAAAAAGTTTTGTGCAAGATTTATGCTTGAAGGAAAGCCATTGGGTCAGGGACACTGCACAAGATTCAAGTCACTGGGGAATTCACCCATCTGTTTTCCTGGACTTTTTCAGTAAAGAGAGCAGCTAAGCTGGCAACTGGAATTCATCGTTTCCTGCAGCTCAGTTAGGTGCGTTTGTTCTTTTTGATTTCCCAACCTGTGTCACTGAACTGTCTCTTTTGCCAGGGCAGATTTCCTTGCTCTTTATTGTTTCAAACTAAACTCATGATGGTGGTGACCACCTTTTATACAGTTGCTTTGTGGTTCCAGCCCTTGCTTTAGAAGGGGACATGACGGTGTTCATTTTTCCTTGCTCCTCAGTTGGAAGGGTGTCCTGTTGGAGTTCAAACCTTGCACTGTTATCTCCTGGGCCATCAGAAAGGCAGTAGAGGTGAAAGGATGGTCTACCATCTCTCTTCAATCCAAATGGAAGACCTTCAGTCAAAATTGAAGAGTTTCTGCCAGAACTGCAAGGTCCAAGAGTCCAGAGTTAGACTGCAAGAGGGAATGTGCTGCTTAACCAGCAGTAAAGGCACCACTGGGACGCAGCCTACATTTTAAGCAGATGAAATAAGAAATATCAGGATGTGAGGCAGCATTTGATACAAGTATAGATTGCACCACTGCCACCATGCTATAAAGTAGCGTAAGTGGGTCCTTCCAGGAAAAGAAGATGTCTATGAATCCCAGTTTTATACAGCAGTCTTAATTCAGAGCTGCAGAGAGATGCCTGCTCTGCAATATTTCAGATTCGCTCATCCAGTCATTGGCATTTTCTTTTGATTAGATGAGGCATCTGGTGTGGTTAGGTGAATCCCATCCCTTGGCACCAAGCCATCCTTATCCATCCAGCAAGGAGCTTGAGTGCCCCACAAGCTCAGCAGCCTCTGCTGCAGGCAGGAGTCTGGCTGCTCGCGTGAGGACCAGCTCCCACTCCTGGGCTCCGTGACCTGCTGGGAAACAACCTTCAGAAACCTCCTCAGGACCCTCCCCTACTTTCCTCAGGAATTCCATTTAACAGCATTTAAACTCGGGCCCTGGACCATGGTACTCACCTGTGCTGTGGCTGTGCCTGGCCAGGGCCATCTGATCCCAGCCCCGACTTGCTGATAGGACTTCCCAGCTCAAGCTTCCTCCTGCCTTACCACCGTGGTGATAAGTGGTGATCACTGTCTGGTGATCTCCTGACCCCAGTCACTGGTCCTGCTCCACTCTTCTCACTGGGCACAACTATAAGTTCTCCACTGTATCCTCACTTTCTCTTCCTTGCAGTTTACCATAAAGTTCTTACGTGTTTCATAGTAGAAAACACGTGAGGTTCTGTGTGGAATGTAGCCTATTTCTTCTTCCTTTCAGTGCATTACTTCATTTTTTTTTAAAGTTCATAAAGGCATGGAATCTTTATAAGCTGATGGGCATGAAGAAAAGAGATGCAATTATCTACTTAGAAATGAAACTCATGGGCTGAAAGTCTGAAACATGGTGAAATGTTCAATGCTTCTAAAGCACTGATATGGTTATTACGATAATTTAAATAATGTAGAAATTTGGCTCTTTTTGTATGTCTCTACCCTTTTACCATGATTCCATGATTGCATGGTGTGATATAAGTCCTATTTCAAGTCAGACCTCAAGCATGTCTTTAGGTTCATTCTATTCAGGAAAGTGCTTCAACATAAGTTTCAAGGTAAGGATATCCTTTAACACCTTTTCTGCTTTGTTTGCTTTACTGGATCTGATTTGAAAAGTTTGAGTAGCTAGACACTGAAAAAGAGGGTCACTCCTAAGAACTTAATTCACTAGAAGATTATTAAGGTCATCCAAAATATGTGCATAGTATTGAAATAAACACAACACACATTCTGTAATATATGGGGGTTTTTCTACAGATTGACACTTTAAAAGCATTCAAGTGTTTCAAAATAGTTCATTCAATTTTGTTTTCTTGCTACAAAAGTCAAGAGCCTGTCAGTTGCTCTTTCCTGGAACACTAAACACCCACAACTCCCTTCTGAGTCAAGCGTCAGGCAGGGGAGAATGGAGATTAGGAGAAAACGTAGCTACATATTCTAGAAATTTTCAAGAAGCAGCTTGCAACTGATGAAAAGATGCTCTTAAAACTTACTTTACTTTTGAATACTTACCTCCACATTGAAGGTTGTGTCTCCTGAACTATAACTTTGCTGTAAAGTGCTGAGTATAATGTACTCTTCTTAAAAAATTCCAGATAGAAATCTGAATATGTTAAAATATATACTTAAAATAAATACTTCACTAGTGGATGGTATGTATAAGTTTGATCAGGAGTTGCATCTATCACACCAGTATAAATCAGTGTCCTTCTCAGAACCATTTAATAACTGCAAAATAGAGACCAGGAACTACCTGTACTCTCTACACCTAAACCATATACTGATTGTGTGTATAGTCTGAACTGAAGAACAGAGCAAAATCTTAATCTGATGTTATTGATTTGTTGAATGTGTTTAGTTTTAATTGGGACCTGCCAAGTTTCACTTTGGATGTAGGAATCTTCTTCGCTTTAAGTAACAGCATAATAGTTTCAAACCACAACTCAGCCTTTCCATACACTTTCCTGCTGGATACTGTGACCAAGGGTCTAAGTCCTTCTTGCCATAGTAAAATCCTGTCTTTTTAGACCACATTACAAGTGGCTTCTGTGTCTTTCTGTGTTCCTCACAGCGCTTTTTGTGCAGCTGTGCACATGATCACACATAGTTCCCCATAGTCAGGGACAGTTTTCCTTGCTAGATTAAATTGAGATTTAAAAGAGAAATAGTTTCACTCTGTCCTCCAGTTTTGTATTTTACAGCAAGCACTGTTGTATACTGCTCTGCCCTGGTAGATACAGTTACTTTACACAAAGTGCCTGTGGCCCAGACCAAGTACATTTCCCAAACTGGGGCCGTATCATATGCATATGATGCACACTTACCTGTGTGTAGGTGTGTGTGTAACACAAATCCCTCCCTCATGGGGGAGGTCGAAGCTGGTATTGGCACTATTGCTGTATCTGCTTCTAACTAACACTTCAAGAGGAGCCCTGAACTCTTTAGGGAACTGCTGTAATTGTCTTTTTATGACAATTTGCTACATCTGGAGTTCCCTCTCATCTCTTGACTTTTTGGATGGTTTAAATACATGATATGGCTCTGGTCCATTTGTGACCTTTAGGAAGTGACTGGTAGGGTCAGAACAATTGATAGTCTTTGCCATAGATCAGTACTGGCAAATATTCATATTTTGCAGGCCTTCCAACTCTGTTACTTCTACTGAGTCTGTCATACTTTGCACAAATCCTTAATAAGAATATTTAGCTCCACTTGTGTGCAGTGTGGGATACAGGGCAAGGCTGCAGAGGACTGAGCCCACCCAGGCCTTTAGACCCTTCCCTGTTACAAATGCCCCTAGCTGGTTTCACCAGATGTGTTCCAGGGACATGCCTTCACTCTGGCAGCCAACCTGCAGGACATTACACATTCAGCAGTGCGCAGAAAGCACTACAACTTGCAAGTGCAGAAAAGCAGTAAATGTGGCTGTAGACTAAATAAAAGCAAGGAGAGAAGCAACAGGCAAGCAGACTTAAACTACAGTTGTCATAAGTACACAGAAAATTACTTTATGAGCCCAGCACACACAGCCAATTTTCTATTGTGCATTGAGAAAAAAGCTTGCAAATATCGAATGGGTTTTCAAAATGGAAACATGCCTAATACACATATTCAAGGATAATTAGCAGGCCAGAAAGCTGTGAGAAGTGTCTTTTATTATATCTGCGTATTGGTGCATGGTGGCAGATTACTTTTGTTAATCTTATCTAATTTCATTGCAACATTAATGGTGTATTGCCTTTTTTTTTGGAGGGGTAGTTATAATCTAATATCATGTAAGGAGGGAAAGGCAGACCTAATCTAATCCATGACTGACTCTTTTTTTCTGGATTAGGTGATTTCTTGTTTTACTGTTGTTGCTGTTCCGGGAAGGCACTGTACATACTGCCATCAAATTTCTTTATGTACATGCATGGAGATAGCATTCACCAATCAATAAAAGGAGAAAAGGAGCAGTTCTGACCAGCTGGAGTAAGTCTCGGCCACTTGTGATGCCAAATTTGGTAGTTATGTCAAAGGTGCATTATCAGGGATATAAAAAAATCATATTTCATACCACTTTGTAAGCATTTCCTTCTGAATGGATTTCTACATAGTTCACATCAATTTCTACCAATAAATATAATTCTTCTCACATGATGTCCCAAACACTCCCCCTGATAGCAGCTTTGTCCTAAATAAAAGTGTAGCCCTGTGATCTATATGCCTCTTAGAATTAATCATCTTCATTTACTAGTAAGAATGATCGTATTAAACATAGTGTATTTTCAAGATCCACTGATGCATTTCAGAGCTCTTTCACACCTGCCTGAACCCCAGCCTAACCCCAGGCTTATATTGCATGATACTTACTCTGTCCTAGCTAAACTATTCAGCCTTACTAAGCTCAGCCCTGTTCCTAACCTACAAGAACCCTAGAAATCTGAGGTCTTCAACTTTTTTTTTTTTTTTTTTTGCATCCTAATCAAATCCTACATCCTACCTTGATGTAGAAAATCCTCCCTGGTGCACATATTATATGATTAGATTTTTCTCAGTCCTCATCAGAAATATTTGTAGCTCTGTTGAAAGAATCCAGCTACAAACTCGTCTCTTCAATCCATCTTGCCACAAACCCTCACCTAATTTAGCCACTTAACAATCTGGAGTCACCCACACCCATCAAAGTGCTCATCAATAAGCCATTTTGTCTGTGCTTCTAGCTTGCATTCAAGTTTTTAGACTTTTAAAAACCTAATGGGAGACCCAGATCTCTGGCCTCCTGAAAACTAACTGCAGTCCCAGTCCCAGCCCATCCATCCATCAGTAAACCAAAGTCTTCGATGTCTGGTGTTCTGAACGTGAAACCTGACTAGTAGTTGCCATTGTTCAGGACCTACATTGAAATGAGTGATAGTTATGGGTCATTGCCTATAGTTCTACTAGACTCAGCTTTCAGGAAAACAAGAGCTTTAAGAGATTTATTTCCTTGTATTCATGAGCCAAGAGGCTTGGACGGGAGCTGCAGCCAGGGCTGTTAGGAGTTGCTAGAATTTAGTTAGAAGACCCATGTTTGAAACTGTCATTCAACCATTAAAAAGTAACAGTGGAAGTAAAGTGACTATAATCTCTGCTCTCTCAAACCCTTATCCTCATTCCATCCTAGCCCCATGAGTGAGGCGCTTCTGCCAGAGAACTTCTCAAGTAACATTTCTCATCAGAAGCAGCATTGATTCTAGCATTGAATATTTCTCAGGATTTGTCCACACACCACATTGTATTTGGCACTCTTCACCACAGACCAAGCTATAGCATTTTCTAATAGTCGCTGATCCAAAGGAGCCACAGAAAAGTCATGAAGTGTTTCACTCTGCTGGCAGTTATCTCTATGGCTTTGAGGAGTAAGCCCTCAATATAACTCTTGAGCCACAACTCTAGTATTAGCCCCTAACCTTTGGCTTAACTGTAGCTATATGATACACATCCATGAAGAAATGACTGCAAAGCATTTGAACCTATTGATGAGAGAATGTGTATGTAATCTTGTTTATCTGGTATAGTGATGCTTTAGTATGGTCCTACACTGAATTATCTCAGTGCACGTTCTCAGGTCAGGATTAGTTCTAGCATCCCTATCTGGCAGCCTGCATAGGCCTGCTCCTTTTGAGAAAATCACTTAGCACTTCTGTTCCTTGAATTGTTTGGGTGGGGACAGATGGCTGTGACAGACCTTGTATATTCTCCTCTTCACAGCTTCTCCAATAGTCCGTAAACCCAATCTCCAACACCCTACGATTTCAGTTCTTGGCTTTGTATCACCAAAGATTGCTAGCTGTGCCAAATTTGGGAAGCAGAGTGGTTTTTGAAATATGGAAAAGTATCCAGGAGGGACCAAGCTAAAGCTATCAAATTCATTGAACAGATTATAAACCGTATTTAAAGCTATTTCTCCGTGGGTTAAAAGCTAGTTCATTAACAAAAGATTTAAATGTTTACCACTCCTTTTCCTTGGTAGAGCAGAAAAAGTTCTGAAAATGTGATAGCTCTGTGCTGTATTGAACAGAATCAAATCCCTCATATAAGCCAAACTTCGGTTGTCTTTATAACACATTTATTCTGTAGTGAAAATGACACAAATCCTTAATACAGCACCAGACCTGCCTATTGAGCTTTGTATTCTTATAAATGTTCTGATGGTAAATCTGAAGGTTGGCACTGGTAGACTATATTTTTAAAATATCACAGATGGGGTGGAACCCAGCATCATGTTGCTTATTACTCTTGTGATCTATCTAATGGTATTCTTTGCTGCTGAAATCTAATAAAAAATAACATTTTTGAAATATTACATATTGGATTAAAGCTCCTAATCATCTCTTTCATAACCAAGGAAGGTCCATATTAATAATTCTTTCCAGACCCATTCAAAAGAAGACATCTGTTTCAGCATACATTGTGAAACTCAAATCTGTCCAGCGCAGTTTTTATTCATTTGTTACTTTCCATGAACAAATGTGACTGCACATTTATTTAAATCTTTAGAAATGTGGATGAACAAACAGAAGACAAAGTAAAGTTAAACCTGAATTGGAGACATGCTGTTAAGGAAGAAACAGTTCCACCCGCAGGAGGTGGTTACTGCCCTTGCAATAACCCAGTGCAATAATTCTGATATGGTCAAACTGTGCCTCTTATATTCACTGCCTCAAATGGATGGACAGTTCCAAAAAGAGTGCAAAACCCCCACTTACTTAGTAAAAGGTCATAGGAAAGAGAGAAGAAATGCCAGGCACAGAGGCTGACCTATTCAGAATATAATCACACCTTCTTTAAAAAGACATCTACATTACAAAGGGTAAAGATCTTACTGCATACTCCCTGCTTCCCTGATGCAGCTACCAGGAATACCACTTTCAGAAATAAAGAGGGTGGGGCATCAAGTTTTATTATTCAGGCACCATTTCTGTTTGAATTATTGACTCTTCATGCACTAGTATGAGGGAACAATGTTTTCAATGTACTCAGGCAGCAGTTTTCTGGGTTTGGCCTATTGCTAGAATGCAGTTCTTCTAAAAGCTATGAGGATGGCAGTCACAGAATTGCTGCCCCCTGTTTGCTAGAGCTCCTATGGAGTGTGAACATTTTCAATATTCTCAAGGACAGTTTTGGAGAGGTCGCATTTTTATGGCTTTGGTTCAATTATGACTGAACTCAATGCTTTTTGCACTCAATTCCTAGACTGCTATGCTTACTAAGCTGAAAAACAAATAATTGCTGACCCACAAAACTGTGTCCCACCCAAAAAAGAAAAAAAAAACAAAACACAACAAACCCAACTGAAACAACTAACTAGAGAAGGGGAAATGGATCCATACAAGCAAAGTAGATGGTAATAAAATTGGGAAAGGAAAAAAAAATGTGAAGTAATGTACTTAAGTGACAAATCTGGAATGCATGCCCATCTTGGCCTCAAAGGCAGAAAACAATGGTAGGGGAGTAGGGGCTCTGTTTATGTTTTATCATTTTCTCAGCTGAAGAGTACAGAAAAATTACTCTCCCATTGATTTCCTGATGTCTGTGGCACTGAGAAGAAAATTTGGGATCAAAATAAACCTTAATTTAAATGTAAACCTCTAATTCTAAACCTCTAAAGGAAGACCCTGGGAACTACCGCCCTGT
>KL272288.1:397-12176 GCA_000699545.1 Podiceps cristatus | reverse complement strand
GGATGGCGCTGGGTGCCGGCCCCGCCGGGAGGGACGTGCGTGGGCACCGGTGGGGGTACAGGCAGGGACAAGGTCTGGGCTGCGCCGGGTCTCCCAAGCAGAGCAAAAAACCCGCAGCGAGGTAGCTGGGCGGATTGTGTTGCCTGATTTTTCTAACGAGCTTTGGTGTGCAACCTGCGCCCGCGTCAGGGAAATGTGCTTTGTGCTCCCTTTCCCCGAACCCCGCTCCCTGACGGAGAGAGCTGATTATTGAGTTAGGGATATTACAATGATATTTTTATTGCTTTCTTCCCCGCTGGGCCTTTTATCCCCTCTTCAGTGTACCAATGCAGTTTCAGCCCAAATCCTCGCTGTAAATTGTGCTTCAAAACAAACATTTAAAAAGTCTTACTTTGTCCTTCCGAAAGCAGGTAAACGCTCCAGAACCTGCGTTTTTATCCAGTGGTACTTTATTGCCAAGAAGCACAGGGAAAAGAAGTACCCAGAGTGCAAGAGACTGTGTTACCAGTGTAACAGTTGTTCTCGAATTGATGAGGCTGCTCCGAGGGTATTTTTGGGACTGTTCTTTTTCTTTTTTTTTTTTTTTTTTTTTTCTCCCCTCATTTTCCTCCATACAATTTAAGGCCAGAGGGATCTTGGGTTGTTACTGATTTTTCTAGTCCAAAACTAGAGTTTGACTGATGCTTCTGCACAAGAAAGACACTGAATTTGGGATTAAAAATGTTCCATGGAGAATCAATCCCTCCTTCCCTAACGTTTCCCAGAGATTAATCACTCTCATGGTAAGAAACGTGTCCTTGGATTCTCATTTCAGTTGTCTGACTTCAGCTTCACCAGCAGATCTTTGTTTTACCATTCTCCAAGGTAAAGGATGCATTTCTGTGTCATCTTTATCATCAACGATGGTTTTAAAATTTTTATTATTAACTTCAGGGTTCTTAAGCTGTTGCCTAACGCTGGGTCCAGCACCAGTCCTGCAGACGCTGGGACTGTGCTCTTCACTGCAGCATCAGTTCTCCCTCCACCAGCCTTCGCTTCCCCACCAGCTGCCGTTCCCAGCGAAGAGCGGCACCGTGGGCACCTCGCCCGGGTTAACCCTCCACGGCCTCCTGACTCCTGAACTAGTTTTGACAAAACCAACTGACTGGCACCAGTATACACGTAGCCCTCCCAGTCGCTAAAACGAGCTGAATCCCATGTTAGCTTTCCTAATTTAGCCTGAATATTATTGCCAACATCTTCTCGCTATACGGTTACTTGCATCTGCTTTTGAACACCGGCAGAAAGGGAGGTGAGGTCTCCTTTCTGGACGTGCCCAGAGACCTGTAACCATGGGCGTCAGCCACGCTGGTGTCCCGGGAGGCTGCTGGCTTCGGACAGCCTGCCCTGAATCGCTGGTTAATTTGACTTGAGGTCATCACTAACAAATGGTTAAGTGCTTCATGGTTCTTCTTGGGTAAGTTTGTCAAAATCCCTCTGTTGAAATAAGAACCGTGAAGACTTCTGTGTTTTCTGCTCTCTGTTTTCAGCTTCGCCATTTTCATCTCATTGTGGTCTTACAGGATTGCTAGGATTTCTGTGTTTACTATTACGCTGTAACAACTGCATATCCCCAACTCTGTAACCATTTTTCTGCTGTCTTTAGCTTTCCTCACCCGTATTCTGCTGCCCACAGCTTCTAGTTTATTTTTCTTGTTACCTATTTCCCGTTTCCATTTGTCATCTCGGTTTTCTATTTTAATTGCTGACTTTATATTGCTAATAAACCGAGACGCCTTTTAGCTGAAGTTGTCACCTTTCTTCATTGTCCAATTGTCTTTTTGGCCATTTAATAGGTTTCTTCTGTGGTTTTGGCTGATTTCCTCCTAAATCCTTTCTTATGATCAGGTTTCAATATTTTTGTAGCTTTAGGAAATACCACGTACCCGTACTTTGGAACTGTGATCTGCATAAGCAGGTTAAATATAAGGTGAAAGTTCCTGAAGCCCTGGCTTCAGATTTCCAGATGTGAATTATTTGGTGCTAAAACCATATACCCTTTACTTCCAGTGCCTTCAGTGAAAACTTGTTCTCCTTTCTGAATGCCCTATCCCAAATTTAGAGTAGAAAAGAAGGGTATAAAACTGGCAAAGGAAACTGTTAATTACTTAATATTTTTGGCTGATGGGAATAGCCTTCTGCTTCATCACAGGGTTTGTTTAAAAGAATAAACGAAGAGGTGCTAACTAGCAGGTCTCAGCATGAATGACTCTTACAGTATGTTCTTGCTATTAGAAAAAAAAAAAAACAAAACAAAACAAAACCCAAACCAAACCAACCCAAACAAAAACCAATGCACACCCAGGAGTTTGTTTCTTTTCTGTAGGTTGTCAAAATGGAAAAAGTAAATGCTGATGAAAAACTTCTGTGTTATGTTACTTTTGATAAGGTACGGCAAGCCTCTCTTCAAAACGTAAAGCAAGGTTTGGCTCTTGGTAATCTTTTCTGCTTTCCACAACAAATTAATTAGAGAAGGTTTGTCAAAGATAATAAAGCTCATATTTGGTTTACCATGTCAGTTTACATATGCTAATAATTTAACCATGCATGGAGAGAAACAGTAAAGCAAATTGGTCTTCGCTCGCTTTCAAAATAACACCTACGGTTGCTGCGGGCGTTTGCTAACTTGTTCTTTCTGAGATGCCAGAGGTATGCGCGTTCCTCGTCCCGATGGCGCACAAACAAATCGAGTTGCAGTCTTGGGAGTGTTTCTGTTCAGATTCAGTGAAGTGGGAGCTGTAACGTTCATAGTCCCTTCAAAACATTCGTATGAGAAGTGTCTTGGAGAGTCTGGGTGGAGAGGTATTTTGAATCTTGAGTAACAGGTATATACCATTTTAAAAGATAAATATTCTATCTAAGAAACCAACTCAGATTAATCATCTCAAAGACAGATACAGAATTTCAAATCTGAATTTAACAATGTAATGCAGAAGTAGAAAAATGTTAAGAGAATAAATTTAAGTTTTAAAATCCAAAATCTTATTTGCGAGTCCAGCTGTTTTTGAGTCCTGCAAAGGCACTCTAGCTGACGATAGAAGTGGAGAAAAAGTGACACTTGGGATAATTCCTTCCCAGGGCCACTGCAGGGAGTTTTAAAGATAGCAGTGGTGGTAGAGTCAGAAACGCGAACAAGGTTTATGGTCGACTGAGTGAGAATTGAGTTCAACTCACTTATCAAATTTTTTAGTGTCTCTGAAAACCAGCTGAGGTTGTTAATTCTTCTGAAAGAAAACCATCTCTTAAGCTTATGGTTATAATTAGCTGGAGCCTGTTGTGTCCAAGATCACCACTTCTACACCGAAGTCATGGATGCCGTACGCAGACATTGCAGTCAGCAGTCAAGGGGACACATTGCTGGGGACGCCACTTGGGCTATTTGGAGTTCTCGGGTTTATGGAAGCAGGAGTTCACCAAACTGCAGCTGAGCTTTGCTAAATCTATTTCAATTTAATGAGCAGAAAACATTTGCCATTGATAGGGAATTCTTATCCAGCCTGCTCTTTGTCTCCCTGGGCATTTAAAATAATCAAAGATATGGAAAGCAAGCACAATCTTATTTGATATCAAGTTTAAAGAACTGCATGCGTGAATTTATTAATTATTTACAGCATCATTTTTAAACAGAATATCTTTTTTATAAGGTCAACTTTCTTTTGTTACTTTACTCCCCTCAGAAGGTAGAAGCAGCTTGCTAAGACAGAGCTGTGACTGGAGCGGCTGTTGCAGAAGTTGCGCTATTGCCTCATCTAGAAAGGATAGTTGAGTTTTAACTGGCCTGCAAGATTATTACTTAGTGCAATTGTACAGTGAGCTTTTATTAGACATATTGGAGTTTTTTAGTATATCTAGCTTTGCATTATTTTTTAGAATATTTTTCTTTGTATACATTTCCATGTCTTTGTATAAAAACTGGCTTCACCATATGCCATGACTTTCTAGCTTAAATATAAACTATGCAGTAGAATGTATGTGCTGTGTGTATATTTTGTATTTTTCTTTAAAGACACGGTGCCAACACCGTTCTGTATTTACAATTCCAGGAATAATCATCTAGTTTGTAAGAACATCTATTCAGCAGTGCATGAGACTTGTCAACTAGCACCTATACAAGTAAGCTGCTGCTTAAAGGGAATGGCTTTTGTGCTTTCTTGTTTAAAGATGTAAGCACAAGAGTTGCAGATAATGCTTAATTGACTATCTGTTCTTAAAATGCCCTTCTTGATTCCCCTTTGAGGGATTTTATGTTTATTCCCTATATGATATACATCAAATCACTGGATGGGTGAGAGGAGGTGGGGGAGCAGGCTGTAGAGAGAAGAAAGTAGGTTGCGTTGCATGGCTTCATACTCCAGCTATCGAGTAGTGCGAGTCTTGCTGGTCTTTGACGGACATGAATACAAATGTAGGAGCAGTTTGCGGCCAGTGGTGTTACCCTCCCCACTGGTGTTTCAGTTGGAAGTGACGA
The DNA here is from genome assembly GCA_000699545.1 of Podiceps cristatus. Taxonomy (NCBI): domain Eukaryota; kingdom Metazoa; phylum Chordata; class Aves; order Podicipediformes; family Podicipedidae; genus Podiceps; species Podiceps cristatus. The sequence goes on along the minus strand of KL272288.1, from coordinate 7,669 downwards.
GTCTTTTTGGTTGACCTTTATTGTGGTTGTATTTGGTTTGGGATATAAAACCCCAAGACAGTCTTCCGAGCAAAAGATGTTTCTTATTCCAGCTTTGCCTGGTGCTTCTGGGTGGCAGTGCAAGGCTCAACAGCAGAGAAAGCGCAGGAGGGGACCGGCTCTAGGGTCGTTCGAAACACAGGACCCAAAGGTGGTCCAGATACTTTTACATTTTTTTATTTCTCTGTGTCCTTCAACAGCATCAGAAGTTGCAAGAATAAAATGGACACATGTGTTTTCAAAAGCATCTAAGTGACTTACAAACACAAGTGCCATTGAGATTCAGGAGAACTTGAGCTGTTCAGGACTGGTTTACACAGGGAAGTTACACCTCCTATACCAGTACTGTTCTACTGATGGATCACTCCACCTGGAATAATGGGCTTTTTGGGTTAGTTTAATTTCTTCAAAATACCGTAAACTAAACCACTGGCTCCTTAACTGTAGTCTATAGAATTACATTAAACGGTAAAATTTATGAATGACTCAGTCCTGTGTGGTTATGCAAGGTGACTCAAAGAAATTCCACCACTGGGTAGTGGTCTCTTGGTCTTAACTTTAGGAAACACTACACTAAATAAAATAAAGACGTCCTTATTCCAAATTAAGGTCATTTGGGGAGTTACAACTGTGTATGTTTTAAGTTCATGCCTTCGTTTTTATTAACGTAGCCCCCAGCTCACTAAGGATTTTGGAAATCCAATCAGAATTACTCTGTACCATTTACAGTGCAGAACTACACCTAAATTCTTTATGAAAACAGAAGAATAACACTAATTCATAGATGATGTAGAATATTTTAGATCTTAATGTGATTTTGAAACATAGGCGTGCTTGTTTCATCTCTTAATTGTAAAATTGCAATATTGACTACCTTTTTAAGCAACAGCAACAAAAAAAGATGCCATTATTCTGCATACAACTGCCCATTTATGGGGCTTGAGATTTTTTTTCTTTTTAAATGTTCAGAAACCAGATTTTCTTGCTAATGGCAGCTCAGAGTTATAGGGTGATCCTTAGCAAAAATTTGAACATAGTTAATTTTTTCCTAACAACAAAGTCTAAAAGACTGTGAAATAATCTTCTCCGAAAAGGCCTAAAAAGGAGCAAGTCACATCACTTAGATAAGTATCTTCCCCCATCTCACTCTCAGTTGTAACCAGTGGCGACCTGGCTCTGTATTTAACCATGCGTAGGCTTCCTCCTGTGTCCTTTGCCTGAAACCGGGGGTCTTCTCCAGGAGCTCCTCTGTTCTCCGCAGAGCTGCCGGTTGCTCGTGTGGGAGTCTCTTGTAGGCAAGGTCTCTCTCCCTCAGCAGGTTGTGCAGTTGCTTAAACACCCCCTGAGGCTTCCCGCTTTTCAGCTTCTAGAGTTATGTGCTGCAGTTTTCCTCTGGGGCAGCTACCTTTGGACTCCTCTGCAGCTTCTCATTCAGTTTTCTGTGGGGTTGAAATCCCAGTTGTGATCTCTGCTTCCCTCCTCTCGTTTTCCTCGATGATGGAGTTACCACTGGTTGGAAGTGAAGAGAAGGTAGCGTTTCCACGATTACCAGACCTGGACCAGTGCTGGTGTATATTTTTCTGCACAGGCGGTTTGGGCAGCGTTCAGGTGATTGAAAATGAAGACCTTACGTTTCTGTGGCTGCAGCGTAGTCTTGGATATGCCACCACATTCTTAATATTAGCACTCTAGAAACATTTAAAGACCACAGGCAAGAGCAGTGTTTCACTATACAGACACCCGAACTTGTTTAACCTACAATTTTTGTTTATTGAAGTGTGTGCCAAAACTCACTGGGTTGAGAGGAGCTAAAATTTCACTCCCTATCTTGCAGAGTTTTAGTTTAAATAGCTAAAACAGATGAGTCACGGGAGAGGTGAATTACCATCCTCATTCTACAGAGGTATTAAGCAACCATCCCCAGCTCAGGAGGCAGCTGGTGGCATGCCCAGAAGTTGGACCAAGCCCAGCATCTTCACCATGGGGACGTTGGTCTTCTGTAACAGTTCTACGTTAAAAATGAAGAACTAACAGCAATCCAAAACCCTTTCATAACTTTTAATAGGACACATGCAGTGGCTTCATATATTTAGGTATTAGGTTTTGGATGCTAAAAGCTTTGTGTGCTGTTTTTTAATAACTGAGAATAGTACTGCTTAGAAAATTTAGCAGATAAGTCCTGTTCTGTACAAAACAATCTAATATTCTGATTCCCAAAAGAATGCCTTAAAATGCAGCCTTATATTTGTTATCGATATGTTAGTTACAGGATTTTTTTTTTTTTTAAGAAATTTTAGCCTGTTGCTATTCCATTTAGAGAATGGGAGGAGAGCAGTACAAGAGTTACGGCAGAAATGCCGTAGAGGCGCAGAGTAGCTACCGGCGTGTTAGCTCCCTGCGATATGCACGTACAGCGGTTCTGACGTATGGAAACTGGCCCTGCCGAGACCTGCGTTACTGCAACTGCTGCTTCATGCTTCACTTCTCCTCTCTTCCCACCCTTATTTCCGGGGTGAGAGGTGCTAATCTCCAGCCTTCGCTTTCTCAGCCTTGCCAGGTCTTCAGTCTTTTGTTCATTTAATCTTCACGCCCTGCATTGGTCTCTTGGGCTCTATGGGGAGGCGTTATTTCCGCGGGAGTGAGGGATGCAACTTCCTACCGGCAGAGTGTTAACCTTTGCGTTCCTCTATCCTTGCCTGGTGTCATCTTCTGTCTGGGCCCTTGACCACCTGGCAGCCCGGCAGTTCCCTAAGCCTTCCCGGTCCTCCTGGGGCTCTCGGGTGCCGGTGGCCAGCTCGTCCGTCAGTGCTGCCTGTTGAAGATGAAAACTGTGGAATATTCTGTTACAGGCTCACTTCATGTCTTGGTACGGTCGCTGGCTTGATTGCAACTTGCAGACAGGCACATCCATGGAATTATATATTCAGAAAGGAGAAGATGCTTCTTGTGAATGTGTTCATAACCCGAGCAGAATTCAACCGCAGGTGACAACCAGCACCTTCTCCGCCCTCCCCCACCCCCTCTTTGCCCAGGCCAAAAGCTGTACGGACAACACAGCCTCACAGCCTGCAACCCTGAAGTCTGTTAGGTATCAGAAAGGCAGAAGCAGCAGATTTTAGATTAATAAAATGTGATATCCAGAGAAGCCGAAATGGCAAGGGAATCCTTTAAACAGTTTAAAGAAGAGGTACAGAACGAAACATGAGGCGGGTTAAACACCACAGTGCTTTATGTGGGAGATGTGGCACTGATGCAATCCGGTTACGTAAGAAATAATTTTGGCTGTTGTTTTTATAATTGTGTTTTTGATGTCAGATCAAGAGGACGTTACTGCGAGAGCTGTGGGGGATTAGGAACCCTCAAATCACACTGCTTTTCTCTGGATGCCTAACTTTGCTTGGGTTTATAAGGAGCAATAATACTTTTTATGGGATCAGCTGGTAGAGATGAAAAAAAAAAAGGCATGCTATTGAGATCAGAGTTTGGCAATCAGTTTCGAAAATTGTATTTTTAAATCCAGTAGAGTGTTGTCACGGTTCTAATATTCTCGTTACTTAAGCTTTACCACCTGAAGGCTGAGCACAAGAGCTGCTTAATACAGTCCTCTGAGTCTCCACACCTTTGATTTTACCCAAAAACATTCAGATATTCCAACCAAAATATGAAGCATCATAGTTGTTGCTGTTACAGTTACTTACATGATTACTTACTTATGATTAAAAATATGTATATGCAAAAATGGCCAAATAGAGTGTTTGGATAAAAGTAACTTTATACTTTGGGCACAGAGGAGTTACGAATATCTGTAAGTTCAGATGCTGATAGGACTAGTTTGGCTGCTTTTGATGATTCTCAAAATCAGAATGTCAGAAAGGGAATACTGGGAGGGGTCAGCGAAGCTTCTGGTTTGCCTCTTTGTCCAGGTGCCAATTTTAATTCCTTGGTTATTTTGGGCGCTATCAAAACCAGTGGACAGCTGAAGTATTGCTGTGGCTCTCATATTCTCTTAAGAATTCTCTTAAATCCCGCCGGTAGCTGATTTCGTGGAATCCCTGACAATAAACCACCAAGAAGCCAAGCAGCCCCCTTGGCTTGGTCCCGTCAGATGCGGCCCTCGGCTCTGCCAGTCTGCCATGAACCGCTAAACTGTGTTCTGTATTTACCTTGAGAATTTTATTTATCATTGATCACTATTCACAGGGATGTCTACAATGTGCAGCCAGCTGCTTTGCTGCAGAAAACGAATAATATTATCGTAGGTAGCCCAGCGGCTGCAGGGCTCTGCCCCATGACCCGAGTGTGTGTGATACGGACTCTCCAGCCCCTACAAGGGTCAAGTTTAAAACCCCTGATTCAGAGATAGCAAAATCATCTGAAAGAGTGGCTCAGCTCATTTTCTATAAAATCCGATCTGTCACGTGCAAATGTAGCTGTTGGGGTTGCTGGGCTGCCCGGCACAGGGACGGCAGCTCCTGGCGAGCCGCGTAGTTATTGAGGTTTTGCGGTGGAAGTCAGCTCGTGCCGGAGGAGGGTGGGTTGTTGGAGGCATGGGAAGGCGAGTTTGTGGGAAGAGAGATGGAGACAAACGCTAGATTTTTCCACCTGCGTCGATCTTTGCGTTCTGCCTTTCTCCCCAGCTGCTTGAAAAGCTAATGAGAACCCAGAGAGCAAACCAGCCCCGCGTTTTGACACCCTTTCGGGTCGCCCCTGTGAGGGGGGGCCCGTGCTGCAGTGGGCCCTTCTTTGTTTCCATCGCGTAGTCCCTGCCATCCCCAACGTTGGGGTTTTCTGGGCTCTGCTCCACATCTGCTGTAGATGAGAAGCAGCGCTACCGGAAAGCGCTCGGGGAAGGGGTTTGTCCCGCAGGGCCGGCCGCTGGCCACAGCCTGCCCTTCTCCAAGACATTTCACGCATTTCCTGTTTTCTGACCATTTACCACGGGGGAAGAAAAAGAATTTTTATTTTTCTAAACCAGATTTTATTTTTGAAAACAGTTCAAATAATAAATAACAACCTATTAACCCAGCATGCTTTAATGCTCCGAATCTTAATATAAAGACTACAGAGAGCACAAACATAACATTAAAAAAAGCGTGCACAGTTATTTCTCCTGCCCAGCGCCTCTCCCCCATAGTGCACGCAAGCTGTCTCTTTAATAATGCAAAGGAGCAGTAAATTTCAAGCTGAGGATGGGCAATAACAAGGAGAGTTATTTCCACAATGCCCCAGTGTCAGCCCCTGGCTTAGGAGCACACCTTATTAGTTCTAACAGGCTGGTTAGCATCGGGTCACCTCTGCGGCTCCGCTCCCCAGCAGGGTCACCCGTCTCCAGGCTATATTTGGGGAGAGGGGGAAGGGAGACGATATTTAGAGATTCTCTTATCGCCTGGCGTTTTTAGCACTGTTTATTTTTATTTACCCCCGCTCCTCCCTCTTTCATGCCTTGCCTCTCTCTTGCCCCCTCTCCCACCCGGTGTATCTTTGCAACCTGCGTAAATCCCACGTGGTGGGCAGCCCCCTCCCCTGCCCGAGCAAGCGAAAGCAGGAACCACCTTCCTGGGGGGTTTCATCTGTATTTCTTTTCAGACGAGAAATAATTCAAACGAATCAGGCTGTGTTTGTGCGTGGACAAATAACAAAGTGCATCAGAAATTTCCGATGAGAGCAAGCCCAAGATGGTTGCCCTCCCCATTAAGCCTGAGCGCCGAGGACCGGCCGACAGCATCGCCCGTGCGTCTGGGCTCGTACGTACGCAGGGCAGCGCCGAACCCCTCCCTGCGATCTTAGCGGCCACAGAAATCGGATTTAGGATTGGTCCTTTAAAGCCAGCTAGCCGAAGTATCTTTGAAAATGATGGTTCATTTTTTCTTAACTGAAACGTAGGAAAAGCTGCACATTATGGAAATGGAAGTGTGGGGTTTTTAGCTGTTCCTGTCTCCATCAGCCCCCTCCCCCGCACGCCAGTTCCCATCCAAAAATGAATGCAAAGAAATACTATTAGGCTGTCTGGTTATGTATTTTTTATGAGGCCATACAAGACACTGCCTGACCTCGTGCAGCTCATGTTATAACCACATTGAAGATGCTTTTCATTTGGGTTCTGCTTTTCAGCCTGGATGACCTCTATTAAATAAAAAAAAAAAAAGAAAAAAATGGCCTAATATGTGACCCCTGGGACTAGTCGCTTCAAGGATTACATTTAATTCATATGATAATATTGAAATATAATGTTTCTGTGTCTAATGTTTTGGATGTTTTTTCTTTCTTCTTTATTCAGGGACCCTTTGATGTTTGCTAAAAATTTTTTTTTTAATTTTTTTTTTTTTAATCTGTTTTGGAGGGAGGACAAGTAACTCGTGCTCGGTGGTCAGATCCTTAAAAATCACCTTTCCCCCTTTGGAAAGCAGGCATGAATACAAACGAGCGCTCTTCCCACCGTCTTTGAAGGAGAAGAGGAGAAACAAAAGCAGAGAAATTGTTTTTTATAAGAAAGCGTGTCTGCCAAGAGCCCGTCAAAATAAAGAACCACTCTTTGTTTTGGCGTTTGCTTAACCAGTTGATAAGGAGTGACCTGCTTTCCTCCACTCCCCGAGCAACCTGGCCGGGGGGGCGCGGGCAGGCCCCCCTTTACCTCCTTCCTCGCCTCCAGCTCCCATTGTCTGCCTCGCCACCGCCGCAGCCCCTCCGCTCCCAACTGCACACGTATTTACTGTACAAACCTGCCCGCAACCGCCGCTGCCGCGCTCGCCTGTGCCGCCCGGCATCAGCGCAGCGCGCTCCGTGCCGCTCTCCCCTGTGATGTAGCATCCCAGCATTTCTGATAGACAACACATATTTCAGGGGTTTATAACTTCTCCATAAAAATGTACTCTGGGATGAAACACGACTTGCGACGGTTCAGCTTAGGAGCAAATTTGCTTTTGCCAATTGCAAAAATAAATTTGAGCCTTCCTAAATATTCTGCATGCAAAAAAAGAGTGTTTAATAACATACATTTTCTTCCCCAACCCTCTCCCTAAAATCATGTTGTGAGGTGTAGAGTGGAATTCAGCAATCAGTCAGCGATCTGATCGGAGACCTTGTACGGGGAAGCAATGAAGCCCTTAATCATTCAGGGTAACGACGTGTTTGTGAAAAAGTGCCACCTGCGTGCAGCACGTATTTTCAGCTAACACTTAATGCGAGGGTGTTAAAAAGTGGATGCGACGCACAGAGCGACGGCGTGCTTGGTGC
>KL272286.1:0-26402 GCA_000699545.1 Podiceps cristatus | reverse complement strand
GTAGAACATGCTCTTTAAAAAAAACTTTCTAGAGTGCTCTGGGAACAAAAGTGAAGTTCAGAGCCTCTATGCAGAGTTAGACTTATCAATACAATACTTAATTGGATAAAATGTATCAATATTATACTGAAAAAACGTTCTGATTACAGTCTGCAGGCATTCATTTAAAATTTGCTTTCCTTGAACTTGAAGGAAAAATCTTGAAACTTTGGGGTGAGCAGCAGGATGTCCAGGTTACGAAAAAAAAAAAAAAAAAAAAAAAAAAGGGGGGTGGGGGGAGAGGAAGAGGGAGGCAGGGGGGAAACAAACCTCTCCCTATATTAAAACATGGGAATTAAGTACCTTGCTCAAGTTTCTGTATTTCTCTCAAAGTAGTGAACAAGTATCAGGATGAGCTGCCGTTTACATATTAGAGGAATGAGAGAGGAGGGGAAGGAATACCACAGTTACAACAGTCCTATGAAATCTAATCAGCCTGTAATAATTCCCCTGTTCTCAGCACACCGCTGAATTAAAAATGGTCTTGGCTGATAGTTCAGCTTTTCATTGCCAAGAATTAAAAAAACCCCTAGGGAAACTCATCCCTAAACACTGGTACACATTCTCCAGACCACAACACTTTAAGAAAATGTAAGATTAAATATTGCTGTAGAGGTGGTATTTTTTTTTCTTTATTGAGAACAAGGATTTTTCAGACTTTTTTCATAGTTAGCCATATGTCCCTGTTCTTAGTATGCAGAACTTGATCCACAGTGTGTTACATTTTTGAAACAGTCAACTTACCAGAACAACCACCTCATTTCATTCAAGAAAGCCACAGGCTCTTAAAACTGTCCATACGAAGGGAAAATTTGATTTTTAAGATCGCAGCTCTGGTCTGAATTTAACTATTATTTCTGGTATGTGAAGACAAAGTAGCATTCATTTCCCTGGAAAACAGACAGACTTGATATGGATCATGTAACAATGTCCTTGGACACTAAAGTCCAAGGAATTTCCCCACAATTATTACCAATATGAAACAGAGTTAAAGCCCACATACATATGCCTATTTTACATTTTAAAATCATGCCCAAATCTCTTGTATTATCAGTACATCTTTTCTGGTATTTAAACTAATTTCTGCAATCAAGTTTGAAATTAATTAGCCCAATAAGTTAAGAGGTCATGTTTTCAGTGTATTATTTTACCGATTTCAAATAAATGCATTCACTGTAAGAAAGTAAGCAAAGTTCATGCTATTAAAATACAGTAGCTGCTAACATTATATACTAATGCAAGTGATGGGTACAGACTACTGAAGTATTTCTATTTTTTAAGCAATTATTTTGCTTTATGCACAGGCCTTGGCCTCTCTCAGGATGTTGCTGGAGCAACTTTTATGGCTGCTGGAAGCTCTGCTCCAGAGCTCGTCACTGCTTTTCTAGGTAAGAGACATATATTTTGACTCCTCAGAATCTAGAATTTTTCCTTGCATGCCAAACTGAAACGTACCAGAGAGTCATTTTCCTTATAGGAGTCTTCGTGACAAAGGGAGATATCGGTGTCAGCACCATCCTTGGATCAGCGGTCTATAATCTTCTTGGTATTTCTGCAGCTTGTGGGCTGTTTTCCAGCATGGTACGTATCAACTTTGATACTTCTGCTCCTAAGAGCCAAATGGTTATCCTTTCTGATTTGCCAACAAAAGCCAAGAGACTTACTATGACAACTGTCAAGTTTATTATTTAGTAGCAAAACCAGCATGTAATCAGTTTTAAGATAACTTGCTATGAAAGTTTTTAAAAACACTAACTCGTTAAATATCATACTTAAGTCATTCCTAAGAATCTTAAATTTTTACATAATATAGAAACAACATATTGATGCAGCATTTACAGCACTTAGTGAAAGTATTACAGACAAGTTTAAGAAAAGTAAATGAATCTGTGATCTGCAGGTTTCAAGGCTATCCTGTTGGCCGCTGTTTAGAGACTGTCTGGCATATACAATTAGTGTAGCTGCGGTCCTTGCGATGATATCTGACAACAGAATTTACTGGTAAGAGCACAAGTAGTGTTGAATTCATGTTGACTGGAGATTAGTGAGACAGTGTTTTGAGAAACAAACCAACCAACCCACCCAAACTTTAAGTAGCCTGAACTGCCACTTGCTAACAGAAATAAAACATCCTGTTGGCTTTTAAAAATGTAGAAAGACCCAATGCTCATAAAGATTATTACCTAAACATTCAAACCCTGCGTATTTATAAAGTTTGATCTGCATAGGTTTGTCTGTACAGACCTCACAATTTCCATCATAACAGTTTTGGCATAGCAATTAGTCTTCATAGTTTATTCCTTCTGAGCCTTTTCTTTCTGAACTGTTCAGAAAAACATTTGTCTGACAAAAGCAGATCATGAGCTTCTGATGTTTTATCTCTCTTCTATCAGCACTGAAACTCCTGTTGCCTCAGCAAGTCAGTCACGTCCAGCACTAAGTCTCCGAAGCTTCTAACTCAAAATAGCACACACCATCCCTCTCTTTAACTATCACATGAATACTCAATTTTGCAAACATCAATAAGATGCTCAATCAGTAAGACCCCCTGGAAAACATGCAGCTATACGATACACAAGCAAGCTTCTACAGGGCTGCAGAATTAATCAAACTGCTGAAAGACATGTAGACACTCATGAACTTCCGTGACACTGTCCATACAACTGCAAACAAGATGCTTTTGTGTAGTTTCCTTTTGCTTCTCATGCAAATTCTTTCTCTCTCTCTCTCTCTCCCCTTGTGCCAGCCATTTTAATGAGTTGGGGTTTTTTTATGTTTCATGTTATGCAATATATGGTTTTTTATTCTAGGTATGAAAGTGCATCCTTATTATTGATATATGGGTGTTATATTCTGGTACTATGTTTTGACATCAAAATCAACCAATACCTCATGAAAAAGTTCAGTCCCTGCTGTACATGTTTTACAAAAGCTATGGAAGAGAATGACGAGCAGCAGCCACTAGTTGGATGGAGGGAAGAGAGTGGACCTCTAATTCGTCAACAGTCAAGAACAGATAGTGGAATTTTTCAAGACGAGCTGGACTACTCTCAACTTTCAACAAGCTTGCGTGGGCTTGATGAAATCTCTGAAGGTAAAAGTATTTACAGTTGTCTCTAGCACTCTGCTTGCCCGTCTGCATCAATTCCAATAAAGAGTAGATTTTGAGATACTACTAAGAATTTGTTCACAAAAGAACTCCAGTATAGTATTCATTAAATCATTGTTCTTCCCTGGAATATAACATTAAGCAAAATCAGAGTGGTGGTGTTTATAAGAAGTTAGTTGCTAGAGGAATGCTAGGATAGTTGCTCCTTTGTGTCGTATTAGAACAGTAGACATCATCAGTCTCTGCTGTGCACATCTGAAACTTGCCAGCAACATTGCTCGTAAAATGCAGCTGAAAGACACACTGGTACTGTACTAATATATAGTCTTCTCATGACAATGGCAGGTTCATAGCCCAAAATATGCATTATATCAGAAGTAAAGGAATAGCTATGATGTGGCCACAGAGCATCAGGTTCCTCTTCAGTTAGGCAGAAACAACATCAGTTGGTATTTAGTCTTGGTAAACGTTTTCTGTAAACCTTTACAGAATAAAGTTCATTTTTCATCCACCTTAGTTCTCTCCTAGTGACATAGTAATAAAGAACATTTGATTTCAGAGTTTTGTCCAGCATAATGTAGGTACTGGGTAAGACTACAGCTAGAACTTGAAGTAGTACTTTTAACCTCTTTTTAGTATTCTCACAAGTAGGGACCAGTAATATGACTGTATGCTATGGATTCAAACTTAATGCCACAATTTAAAATGGTTACTTTTTCTTCAACAGATCATCCAAGTGTCTTCACCATGCCTGAAGCAGATATGAAGAGAATTTTGTGGGTGTTATCCCTTCCTATCATTACACTACTCTATTTGACTATACCAGATTGCAGAAGACAGTTTTGGAGGAACTGGTTCATGGTGACATTTTTCATTTCAGCAGCATGGATTTCTGCAATAACTTATGTTCTTGTATGGATGATAACAATCGCAGGTAAGTACCTAAAGTGCTGCTGCTATACAGAATCAACCAATTGAGAATCATTGGGGAAAAAAAAAAAAAAAGTTTTCTCCCTGTGAAGATTTTTCCTTTCCACAATCAAAAGTCAGTTTAGCAACACATACTTTGCTGTAAAAAAACCAAAAAAACCAAAAAAAACCCCAAAAACAAAAACAAAAAAAAACCCACAAAACCTTATGTTTGACTGCTTAGTTTGCCACCTTCTTCCATCTTTAGAGCTTAGCTGCTTCAGACTGCTTACCATCACATAAATGAAAAATTTTTTACATAGCTACAAAAAACAGCCTACATTTAAAAAGAAGCAATTTCATTAAGCTGCTTCATGAAGTGAAAAAATCAGATACACAGCAATAAACTTGTCAAGCTGAAGTCTGACAAACATGGAATCCACCAAAACTGGAATTAAAGGTTCACGGATCTGTAAAATATCCATTATTTCTACACCTGTATTTTTCTTGAACACTATAGTTAAGATATTTGGCATTAACTGCCAAAAACACCTCCCAAATTTTTCTATTATTTCATTTCAACTATAGCATCGCATGCTTATTAAACATTCTTGGTGTGTGTCTATGTATACCTCTTACAAATTTGCATCATAAACGCAATTCTTTTACTGCTTCACTTTAAGTGAGAGAAGGGGTATGAACTTGTGTGTAAAGACATTCTCTTAAAAATATCTTAAGGTATTAAAGGTCTCCTCATTTCACTGTTGCTCCAGTCAGCTTGAGAAAAATCCAGTTTTTAAGAACAAGCAGAAAACAAATCTCTAAACAAGAAAGAAATGTTACAAAGCTTGCCCTTTCCACATTATAGCTCACTAATCCTACTCAAGTATTCCGCTGGTTCAGCATCCTAAACTTGTTTTCAACAGAAGTTCAATGAATAACTCCTTGTTTAGTACAGAAACAGACCTACACATTTGGTAAACCTTTGAGAAATTACTAGTAGATTGTTGGATATAACACTCACCAGGTTCACTCCTTGGTCAAATAATTTTCCACTTGTATCTAAAGAGCAAGGTTTCACTGTCTGAATGCTAGAAGCCTCTCAAACACAACTTATTGCTGTTCTACTAGACAAAGTACTAATTCATATCAAAGCAGGTACACTGGAGATTCAAATAGTGTATTAGTGTTAGACCACTTTGAAAAGTGATCACAAGTGGTATTGGGGTCTTTGGCCTACTACTTCTAGGTCAAATATGTTCTATTTACACATTAAAATGCTAAAAATTACACACATATATTCAAGTCCAAGTTCTTTCATGAAGGGTGACTCAAAGATTCTATCATTGCATAAACAGCCTATCAGAATTTCACAAAGGTATCATAGCTGGGGACTAAATTTTGATGGTCAAGAACAAACCTAAATACGCCTTTTTGTTGCTAGCAAAGAAAATATGACTACTTAGAGCAAGATATTGCTATCGATACACAAAATTAACTAAAGGCTAGATAAATAAGACCATTCTCTCTTTATGGTCTATTGCCAGAAGAAAAAAAAAAAAAAAAAACCACCAAATAACCACAAACAAACAAAAACCACACAACACAGCCACCACCTCACATTAAATAGAAGATATATCTATCTTATAAAAAGAAAAATTAGATTCACCTGAGTTTAGATTCCATCTTATAACCTTCAGAGGGCTAGAAACTCCTGTTGGGTACATAAGGCTGGTTCATTCATATTTCATCTTGGTTTGCTTGGCATGAACCATTATTTTCCAACCCGGGTGATTTATAAAACCTGATCTTGTTGGTCCCTCATCCTACAAATCTTTTGCATTAGGAGTAATGGAAGAATAAATACCAGTACAAATTCTGCAACAGAATCATGTTAGTCCCTCTAAACCAAGAAATCATTTCAAACATAAATTTACTGGGCTGATCTAGACTAAGCTGGTATGTACTAGGCAAGCATTCCTGACCTAGCTTACAGAGTACTGCCTCTTATTTTAAGACAACTGTTCTTATTAGTGTCAAAATATTCAGAATTCAGATTTCAACAACAAAAAAGATACTTTTTAGATTTTCTTAAACTATTTTGCTCACTAATTAGTTAATTGTTTGAATAGAGGTACCAAATACTTCAGCATACTGATGCTTGTGAATGGTACAACTGCTAAAACAGCTTTGAAGATCTGAATCCTGTATTTTAAGTAAGAAATTAATATGATTACAGGACGTTTGGGCCTAAAGAGCAGGGAAAAGTAAGCCGCTGTTTTAGTAACAATTTAAAACTTTTCTTAATTTAAACCAGTATTTACCTAAAGAAACTCACACTTCTAAAGGATTACTTGCACTTGCAAGTCATTAAAAAAAAAAAAACAACCTGCATTTTGAGTCTTCAGAATCTAACAAAAGAACTCTCTAGTTGGAGTGAAATGGTAAAGCCATGTAGCTGAGACAGTATTGTAGTAATGATCTTGTATGACCCTCCCCAAGAAAATTCATGTGCTTTTTTCCTCCCCTTTTCAAGAGTACATAAGAGTTATTGCTTCATAAGACTTTTGAGCACTAACAATGAGATGCCCAAAAACATAGAAGACTATTATTATCCAGAAGTTTAAGAAAAAAAAAGGGGGGAAAAAAAAAAAAAAGGAGTAAATGTAAGTATTTAAACTGCTACCATATCTGAAAGAAAAAATTCATCATTGGTATTGTCTTGATGACTGGAGACATTCCACTCAGGTCTTTGAGAAACTTGTTAAGTAGCATGGTTACTATACTACAATTCAGTTTTTATTTGATTGAAGAACAAGGACAGGATGATACTTTGTGGTTGTTCTTAAACTACTTCATGGTTCAGTCACTTCATATTTAGTCAAGATAGCTGACACATTCCTTTTGAAATTACTGTATGATTACTAATCCTTTCTCCAGTAAAGTCCAAAGCAATTTCTTTGGGTGAAACTTAAACTAAAAGCATACTTGCATTTTCTACCGTTATTTATCAACTGCAGGTGAAACACTGGGAATTCCAGAGTCAGTAATGGGTCTCACATTACTAGCAGCGGGAACAAGCGTACCAGATACAATTGCAAGTGTGCTGGTGGCTCGAAAAGGTAAAGATTTTAGTATTCAGGCTCATTCAAATGGATGTGTTTAAAAGGTACTATGAAAAAGAGAATTCTAGTCAACATTTCCAGAAATTCAATTTTTGCTTCAGATTCTAGAGTTTATGTTTAACTAATAGTAAATAAATACCTTACCTGAAGAAGCTGTGCCTCAGATGTTTAAAAACTTCTCAGAGTATCTCAGAGAAGTATTCTAGATTGGTTTGATTTGTTGTTGATCAAGTGCTACAGTTTTACTGCAAAACACAACTGAAGGTCTTGGTATTTTAAACATGACTGGATTTTACAATAGCTTGTCTAGTTTATTTAAGTGCAACTATGCAGATGCTGGTGATTTAGGGAGAAGGTTTTTTTTACACTTGTGGTACCCAAAACCATGTTCTCTAGAATCATAACTATAGTTCTTTAAATGAAAAGTCTGAAAAGGATGCTCTGTGAGAAATTGAGGGCTGACAGTCTGTTCCTCCAAAACAGTTTGGCAATTTCATACAATACAATTAAGCAGACTTTTTGTATTTCTTCTTTTACAGGAAATGGAGATATGGCTATGGCTAACATTGTAGGATCCAATGTATTTGATATGCTCTGTTTGGGAATACCCTGGTTTATAAAAACTGCCTTCATAAATACATCAGGACCCATAGAAGTGAACAGCAGTGGTTTGACATACACAGCCATTTCTCTTATCTGTTCTGTTGTTTTTATTTTTCTGGCAGTTCACCTGAATGGCTGGAAAATAGATAAAAAATTGGGAGCAATTTGTCTTGTACTGTACTTAGTATTTACTATATTGTCAATTTTATATGAACTTGGCATCATAGGGAACAACCCTACAAGGGTCTGTGGTAACTAGTTTTAATCACTGATTACGCTGATGAAAAAAAAATAAAAGCAGGAGAGAAAGATCAGTTTCTTCATTTAGTCTCCGCTAAAAAAAAAAAAAAAAAAAAAAATCAAAACTCCCATTGGGCTCTAAATCTTATTTACAGAACTAAGTCATGTAATTAAAGTAATATTAAGTAGAACTAAAACATCACAGCCTAATTGGAGCCCTTCCTTTTAGAGTCAAGAATTACAGTATGACTACAACGCACACATAAAACAAAAATTCTGAAAAGAAGACATCTAGTTTTTCCATTACTATGTTGATACACACTGGGGGGGGAGGGGGGGGTAGGGTGTGGAATAAAAATCAGAAAACACTAAACAAATCCCACTATGCAATCTTGAGATTAACAGAGAAAATGGCTTATTTTATTAAAAACAGTATAACCATTCATTTAAACTGAATGACTAGAGACACTTGGCCTAATTTTCCAAAGGCGCTGAGCATCCAAAGCTTCCACGGTCTACAGGGACCTGCAGGTGCTCAGTGCCTCTAAAAAAAAAAACAACAAAAATCAGGCAAATTGTCTTTAAAAACCAAACATAGTAAGATTCAGTTAACAAGTATCACAGTATATTAAACACTATACTGTTAAAGGCTGGTGGGATTTAAAAGTTCCTTTTTACAGCTTTTGTAAGCATACAATGTTACTAAAAATGACTTACTAGGATAGAGAAGCTAAACAGACATAGGAATGTTCCTGAACACACAGTTTTAAATTATGCATTGCGATCCAAGCGTACATCAATTTCTCTGCCACTGATTTTTATGCCGTTCATTATCCTACAGGCCTTTTCAGCAGATTCTGGTGAGTCAAATCTGACTGTTCCACAGCCCTTTGATTTTCCATTCTCCATTTTTATTTCTGCAAACATTACATGACCTGAATAAATAAGTTAAACAGCAGTTATTTTAAATCTTCAGTGCACTAACAACTTAAAGAACTCATCAGAAGTGACAAAAAAAAGCATTTTTAAATATAATCTAGGGGGACATATGAAATTAGCACTTTCAGACTGATGGTATATTCACTCATTCAGGGAATGTGACACAGGTCAAAATAGCAAGAATTCAAATTAAGAGCCGCTGTTTCAGATCTTTCCTTCACACTAGTTTCAGATAAAGTACGCCTGTATTTAACCTCACATTTGAAGGAAAGTGCCCTATAAGGCTAGGTGAAAGTTTTGTGTTTCATTTACCGACACTGCTAGAAGTGTGACTACTGATGGGGGTTAACTGAATTATAGTTCAATCCAGTCCACCATGTTCACCACAGCAACATATCAAGCAATCACAACAATCAAGCGACTTTGTAAAGAAGCTGCAGAGCAAAATTAGGGCCTTTAAAACAGTGAAGTAACCAGGTTAGGAGTGGAACAGTAGCATGCACTATTCAATTCCTACAGTGTTTTCTTGAGGTTGAACACTTAGCTCATGAGGCAACATTTTTATGTAGATGTCTTGGTACCTCAAAACATGTTCAATGCCTGGAGCCAATGAGTTTTTGCTGAGCCCCCAAATGCCAATAGGAACAAGAAACTTTTCTCTAAAATACATTGCTTTTTATTTTTAAATATCATATAATAGAAGATTGCCTTTCACTGAAAGAAACATATGGAAAAAATGGTCTTTATATTTCCTTACGACACTGGTGTGAATACCATCTGTTGATTATATTTGTGCCTATAATTCTTAAAAACAATTCAACATAATTAGTACATCTGTTAGCTGATGAGGAAATAATGGAAAAAAAAAATTCTGAACTGTCTGAAAGTTGTCCAGACAGTTAAGACTTAAAAAAAAAAGAGAGAACCTGTTTCACTACACCCTCCAGCTACAAAAAAAAAAGTGAATACATGAAAATTTTTCACAGTTGAACTGCAAGTTCTAATTTATATCAAATCTGCAAATAGCTGTATGAAGACTATCTTAGGTAGCAGTAGTGTGTTTTAAATTGTCTTTTCTGTCTCTCCAAAATCAGAAAAGCCATCCTGTAATTCAGTTAAAGCTTTCCATTCTGAAAGTGCGTTTTCCAAACAAAACAATCATGTATTTCTACACCGAAGCTTCATTTTTCATTCACATCTGTGAAAAGACAACTTTTCTGAATTAGATAAAAAGAATTATCGGATATTTGTAGCAATCCTTTATATTACATAAAAAGGGCCTTTATTTCTTAGCATAAAGGGGAAGCATTACAGCCTGCAAATACGCCAATCAAGATCATCTATTTGCATAAAAAACAATCTGCCACTTTGGCAAAATTACTAACTCTGATTTGATGCAGCACCATTTCTGGAAGTAATACATAACCTGGACAAGCCCAGGCCCCTGCATGCATTTGTCCCAAAATAAACACTACATTATATACTCCGTGTTGGCCAGAGGATACGTAATACCTCCTTCAAAAAAGAGAAAGCTCAATGGAATGGGTTGAAGTCTATAGCAATGAGCACTCACAGCCAACATAGCCTATTCTATACCTTGGTCTCATGTGTTAGGCCTAAAATGTCTGTCATGTCTAAAAATTATTTATATAACTCAGGATAGCTGGGGGAAGCAAGAAAGATGAGGTTAGCCAGCCTCTTCTTCAGGATAAGGCAACAACCTTGACTTCCTGTCCTTATCTAACAAACACCACATAAAACATGAAGTCAATGGAGCTGAGCAGGAGTAAGAATCATATACGTACCACATTGACTGAATTTCTCCTTTAGCTTCTGCCAGGTCAAGTCAAAAGGAAGCTAGAATAAAAAATCATTATTAATAACAAAATATTACAAAGATAGTAAGAGCATGTAATCAAACAAGCGCAAAAAATAAGCTCATGGTTTCTATGTAGTCAAGTGCTTACGTTTCTCACAAATATCTGGTTGCCTTTAGAGCCTAATCTCTCTCTCATGCCACTTCCCATTGGGCCAGGCACAAATCCTCGATCGATATCAATATTTCTGTCCAGGCCTCCACCCATAGCTGGTCCCATTCGATCAAAACCAGAACTCATCCGATCCATCCCCATTCCCATTCCTCCAGCCATACTGTTTATTCCACCCATTCCACCACCTACACAAAGAAAAAAAAAAAAGAAGGATAAAAAAAAATTCTCTTTTTAGTAATAAATGCACAAGTATTTTGTAAAAAAATAAATTCTTTTGTGTCAGGAGTAAAATAACTTTAAAATTGCTTTAATATCAAACATGACTTCATACATGCACAGTGATTTATCTAGTAGCATGGCTAATACTTTAAGGCAAAGTATTAGAAGACAGAAAGTGTCAGTTCTAAAATAAAAGTAAAAAACTGCATCAAGCTATTAGTCACATCATCTAATGTAGTAAAATGTTAAACACAAGTAAGGAATTCACATTTAAAGGCTGTCCAGTTTAATAAAAATCTGATACAAAAAAGAGATCAAATAAATAACTGTGGCAATGTTAAGATGCAGATATTTGACTATATACACTATTGTTTATTTTGTTTCTTGCATTCACATTGGAATTACTTAATGCAGCCATACCACACTTAATGACACAATCTTTGAGAGAAAGCGTATTTTGCAGAGAACAGATGTTACTGCAAGTACTGTGAAGAGCATGGTCTTTCCTATGATACATGCAATGAAATATATTAATGTATATTATATAAAGAACTAAGATCAACAGCATTTAAATATCCTATTATGTTCTTTCTGGATTCATAATTAAAAAGATAATGTAAAGCAAAACTATTGAGATCATTCATGAGGGACCTTCTCTTTAAGCCTTATGCCTCTCAAGATTGCCACTAGCAAGATTTTCATTTCTCATCTGCTCTAGGCTGAGGAACTCAGACATTTGCTGTAATACAAACTCAGTTTGGAGCTTTGCACAAAATTAAACTGAGTGATAATCTGAAATTCAAGGCTGATTTTTTTATTTCAATGATGAGAGATTACTGAAGTTCAGCTTCATGAAGTTCACACAAATAACTGTGCCTATATGTCTTTTTTCTGGAACACAAGTTTACTTGAATCACTTCTCCCACCAAACCAGAAGTTAAAACTATTTCAAAACTAACATTAAGGGAAAGACTGTATTAGCAAGTTTTCCCCTGAACTTTTACCTCAACAAAACAGCTTTAAAATCCATTAGACTTGCAGCCATGTGCAACAGAATTCTACTTCCTCCAACACTGTGGAGACACTGCACTGCCACAAAATCTCTGATACAATTAGGTGTACACCATATCATTGCATTGCCTACACATTTACATTCTATTAAAACAAGTTAACCTACTCATTCCAGATCTTACTGGGCCCATGCTAGGCGCTCCCATTCCTCCTGCAAAAACACCAATCATTGCACCACCTAAACAGGAAAAAAAAATAAAGTGACATACACTGAAACCACCAGTTAGTGACAACAACAAAGCACACAGTGATGAAGTGCACTGATCTCGATGTTACCTGGCAATTCTTTTCTACAAAATCCTTTAACTTGTGCCTGTATTATTCAAACTAAATAGGAATCACCTCGTAAGTAACATTAGTTCTTCCTTCTCTATTATGGGATTTAAGCTACTCTTGATTTCTTTCTAGTTTTTCTCCCCGCTGAGTATCTGCCAGCAGCACAAATGTCTTAAAACTCAATGAGAGACTTCCCACATTTGGAAGAACAGCCTCAAAAGTGAAGGGCTCATCTTATTTGAACTTCATAGTACAGAAACGCCTTAGGTTTCTCCCATTTTTAAGAAACCAATGCAAAAGCTAGGAGCAGCTCTCCTAATGTCTTTCTTCACCGCATATGAAGAGTGAATTGATGGAATTTGGTGGGGAAATGGGAAAGAGAATTGATACATAATAAAAGCTATTTGGCAGAACCATGGAATCTCCAGAATAGTATCAGAGCCTGATTCTAGAGTGGGATAAAAATAATTCTTTTCATTGAAATGTTAATATTCAGGAAAGTAATCTGAAGGGAGCTTCTAGAATTGTAAAAATACAAAACAACTACATTCCCATCACTGCAGAACAGAGTGGAACTGTCAGCTGCATTTTTCTTGCTTGATTTTCACACCTAAAAGAAACAGCTCAGTTTTCACGTATGGTAAAATAGATCAGCAACTGTCATCTTTAGGCTAGCCACCATTGTTTTAATATCTAAAAAAGGTCACTGCCGAGCCTTCCATTAGATTTCGTATTCTCCACAGTTTAAAACAGCAACAA
The DNA here is from genome assembly GCA_000699545.1 of Podiceps cristatus. Taxonomy (NCBI): domain Eukaryota; kingdom Metazoa; phylum Chordata; class Aves; order Podicipediformes; family Podicipedidae; genus Podiceps; species Podiceps cristatus. The sequence continues at coordinate 13,122 of KL272286.1, read as the reverse complement.
TTGTTCCCTGCCTGTCCCATGTGGGAAATATTTGTCTCCTCTCAGACAACACGATGTCATAACAATAGAAATAATATGGACAAGTCTGTTTTAAAAAAACTACCAATTTTCAACACCAGCAGGATTAGTCCCAGACTTCAGCCAACACTCTGAATATCAGGAAGATCTTAATACTTATTCATTAGACCAGAGAGGGTCATGCAACAAAACACCAAGTCAAATTTTGAGACAGCTGACAAAATTACTTTTTTTTTGTTGCCCTTAAAAAAAACTGTGGGGAAAAAAAAAATCCTCACTTTCCTAGAGTTGAAAAACCTTAGTTGTTTGTAAGTGCATCCCAGTTACACCCACTCTCTTTTAAAAGGAAAAAAAAAAAGCCTTCCCAACAGTCTAAGATGCACTTAAAAACCAAAACAAAAACCCACCAAGAAAGAAAAAAAAAACAAAAAAACCCAAAAAAACCCCAAAAAAACAACAAAAAAACCCCCAACAACTTGAAAACTCAAATAATCCAAAAAAGCAAGATTTCAGCTGGTTTTGACCTTGGAGACATCCCTTACCTGTTCTTTTCCCCCCCAACTGTCTTTTCACCAACAAAAAATTATATGCTCAGAGATGCTCTATGAGTGGGGTTTTTTTGGATACTTCAAAAATTTGGGAATTGAAATGGCAACTCCAACTATTCTGCTGCAAATCAAACATCCCCATTTTCACTAATTGATGCCATAGCCCAATCAAAGACTGTCTTAAGTTGCCCTCCTTTAAATTGGCAGGGTACTATAGCCAAATGCACACATAGCATTTCCTTTTGAGATACTGTTAACCTAAATATTCTACCAGGAGTACACTAGGGTCTTCCCTGATTAAAAATGATATTTATTAATTATTATATTTGTAAATCTCTACAGTTTCCTTCTGTTATTTAAGTAGGGAAACTCTTATCTTGGTTCTCAGAACAGTATTTAAATGCCAAGATTGATTTAAATGCTAAGATGATGAAGGCTGTAAATTGAAGCTTGCTGGATCTATTGAATAATTGACTCCCACATCAGTTTCTGACAGTGGCCGTATTCATGCATTTCAAAACCAATGTGTGTTCCCAGAAGACTCAGAAGCCTACTGCTTGCATGAACACTTGTAGCTGAAGTGGCTTTGGATTTTCACTCAGGAAACAAGATGTTTATCCTGTGTTGCAAGTAGACAGAGTAAAACCATACATTTGATTGCTAAGACATTAATTCCAAGATATTAAGACTAACTCAACTGACAAGCTTATTACGTTCTTACCACTTCTACATGACTACCAGTGCTCAAAGAGAAGCACACAAGAGTTACCCTTTGTTATGACTTGCCCAAATGAAAAAAAAAAAAAAAAAAAATGCAAGGGAGGGGGGGGGGGGGGAAATCAACTTTTAAACCAGATGAACCTCAGGCTCTTAGCAGCTCTTCTCTTTCACAGTGGGGAATTAAGGGAGGGGGAAAGAGAAAAATGGGGAGAAGGGTGAAGAAAACCTATCTCCCATAATGCATTCATCCAGGTAACAGTATAGTAACAAAGTGCAAGAAGGCTGTACTGTTAAGCACTTCCAGTCCTCTTAAGATAGGAAACTATCTCGTTTGAGGGAAGCCAAAAGTAACAAAATGAACTCAATGTCTACAAGCCATCATCTATAAACAAAACAAAGCTGGCTCGGTTACAGAAGCAGCCAATAATCCCATTCTGAGCTGCTTGAGCTCAGAAGGCAGCAAGAAAACAGAGGTCACCAAAATTCACCATTCACAGAATGGTAGGGGTTGAAAGGAACCTCTGGAAATCACCTAGTCCAACCCCACCGCTAGAGCTGGGCCACCGCTAGAGCAGGGTGCACAGGACTGCATCCAGGCAGGTTTTGAGTATCTCCAGAGGAGGAGAATCAGCATTCCTATCCAATTCTACCTGATTTGCAGGAAAAACAATATTCCAGCATGCATTTGCAAAAGCAGGCTCCTGGAAATTACAAAGATGGTACAGGGGCAGCTTGTTCAGGATTACCAAAAGCATATACTTTAATACCCAAGACTTAATAGCTCACACAAAGTTAACAGTATACAGCTCTTGAATACTGTATGAAACACCATGAAATTACGCTATTTCTTCAGATTACTATTTTGCTTACATTTTACAGATGGGGAAAAAAAAAAAAAAAGCCACACACACTTCAACCTCCACCCTAAGCGATGGCTATACAGACTACATCCTTATAGTAATGACTGGGGCACAGGGGTCAGAGGAAGATGACCAAATGAAAACAAGTCTCTTCTTCTAGTAAAACTCTTCCAATAATATGTTGCAATTTGCCACAGGAAATTTAATAGTTACCATACCCATCCTTCCAAAAGAATCTCCAAAACCACGGTTCAATGCCATGTCACTACGACCAAAGTCTCTGTCCATGTTTCCTCCCATTCCACCACGGAACATTTCTGTAGAGAACAAAGCGAAAAAAACCTCAGAAATATTCTGTTATATACATCTAAGCTCACGTTCATACAAAACTTGTTTCACAGCTGCTTGTTTAAACAGAAGTGGGTTTAACACAGAAGTCAGAGGCACCTACTGCACACTTAATTCCCACACCAGTTGCTATGCCTTCATTCATGCCACTGACTGTACTACCTTTGAATTCATCTACATTACCCGTCCCTAAAGGAAGAGCTTTTAATAAATAAATATTAGCAAACTTAAGTGTACAGGAACAGTGTTCAACTACCTCCCATTCGGCTCACTCCAAATCCTCCCATATTAGGCATTCCTTCCATTCCACGAAATCCAGCAAGTCCTATAAAATAAGGAAGAGTGTTTTCTATACAATATTAAAAAAAAAAAAAAAAAATACTTAATGCAAAGAACTTCACTGCACGTACCGCCTCCCATTCTATTCATTCCACCAAATCCTGGACCGTCTATTCCCATACCTTTAAACCAAAAAGATAAACACCATTTAGAAGACAGGTAAGATCCTAAGGGATTTTAAAAAACACAGAGACAGTTAACATCTCAAAAGTATACTACACAAGGCTTGCTTTGTCAAGAGTATGTCATTCTTCCAAACACAGAAAAGAATTAAATGTAAAGCTCTGTAAAACTTAAGAACACAGTTTTACCTCCTGGACCCATGCTCCCCATTCCACCACCCATGCTCAATTGTGTTGCACTGATGGGCTGTCCACCTGGTCCAAGTCCCATACCGATGCCACCAAGACCACCTTGAAAACAAAATTAAGCATCACCAGAAGAAAGATTTTCTTCTGTATCATAAAGAGAACACAGTAAGCAAAAGTAATACTAAACTGTTCCAAGACCCTGTAGCAATATGTATTAAGTGCAAGGAGTAGAATACAGAGTGTGCACTCACGAGGTAATTGTGAAGCTTTGCTGTCCGCAACACGAAAATCTTCATGAGGAACTGATTTGTCATCCTGATAAAAAGCAAGGATGCAATGCTATGATCCTTTCAATGTTTTGGAAGAGATGCATAAGGTAAAAAGAAATGTAAGCAACTTACCATTTTTACATGCATGGGTCTATCAAACAGAAATTGTCCATTGAACATAGCTGAAGAAATGCAAGTCAAGGGATTTAACTACAGAAGACAATTTAACTATTTCAGAAGAATCACTGTAATAACTTATTTTATTTCTGTACCATTTTTAGGAGTCTTATTTTTCCTTACCTAATCTTTAGAATGACAGTTCAAAGGCCAGAAGACATTATACAACCTGCTATATATATAAAAGTTTCACAGATGTCACATTCCCACATATTTTAAGCTTGTTCAACATTACCAGGAAACCCTTTTTAGACTCTAGCAGTAAACTCAGTCACTATTAAAAACACAATTTTCACAGTATTACACTCTAGTCCCTATATACCAGCTACAAGGAAATAAGTACCATTTGCAAAACTATGCTACCAGAAGCCATTGAAGACTAATCCAAATTTGATCAACTATTTTTCAAAACCAAGGATACATATTGCTTGAACAGCTTCAATTGCTTGTTCAAAGGTAACTGTTCCCATTCCTCGACTCTTGCCATCTTTATCTTCTTTGATGTCTGCACGCTTTACAGTTCCAGCAATGCTGAATACCTCCTTCAGTTTCTTCCACCCAACTTTAAAGTCAAGCTTACACATAGAAATACATTACTTATTTCAGTGCACATTTCTGTTCTGCTATTACATTTGCAAGAGATTTTCTGCATTGTTGTAACTCCAGCTTCACAGAATGCTTGATGCATGTAAATAGCCAGCATTTTGTAATACAGACACATTGCAACCAAGTCCAAAAATGTCAACTAAAAGCAACGATTTATACTACATATACATATCTTACTTTAATTAACATAGTAACATTGAGAAATGGCTAGGATCTTGTCATAATCAGCTGTACTCCCACAAGTCCCCTTGCAGTCATAGTAGTCTTTTGTGCAAGTAAAAACTTACGAAATAAGCACCTCCAACAGATACAACAGTTTAAGTTAGTCTAAAGTAACTAGCAAGATAAACTGAAGTTTATATTTAATTTAAAAAATGCAACTGTAAATAGATAGCAAAAAAATGTATATTTTTTTGAATCAACAGATGACTATGGAATAATTAAAAATGTGTGTCAGCCTCAAGAGTTTAGCATATCTTTCATGTCCAAAATCTGAAAACACATCCAGCATTTTTAGTTGAATTTACTAATTGTGAACTAACATTTCCAATTTCCTTTTTATATTAAAACTGAACCATGCAGTAATACAAGATGTTTTACAAAGATCAAATACTACAGTTAAAAATACAGTTTTAAACTTACATTAGCAACAAAAATAGTAGACCCAAGCCTGCCTGCCTGCAAGTTACTGATAACCTCGGGAGGAATGTTTGGATTATTGAGAATAGATGGTGGTAAATTCATTATTCCAGGTGCCACATCAGGTCCATGTCCTCCTGGAAACTGTCCTCCTACACGTTGTAATGCCCTACGAGCATGTTCACCTTCAGGATCCTGAAACATGGGGAAAAAAAGAGACAATCATCAACAAGAGGACTGGCAACAAACAAAAAGGTACTATTTGAAATTCTACATAAACCCGTCAAAATTATCAACTAATATCCTTGTCCATGTCAGAGGGATCAAGAACTGAATTAGCATGGAGACCTAATTCCCTCACCTCTAGAGGTGGGTCCTTTCAGATGAGGGTTGAGGCATATTGGCAAAGCACTTGTTGAGGAAGCGTGCACTGCCACTTCACATGCTGTACCTAGCCTATGGACAAGTAGAAAAGATTTCAATCTAAAGGACTGTCAGTCTTCCACCTTCCAAGAACTGAATTAAATTACTGTTTGGTTGGTTGGTTCAATTTATTAACACCATTATTAAATTTGTAACAGGACAAAAAGAACTGCATCAGACACCGTCATATACAAGACTACAATAGAAATTTTGACATTAATTTCACTTTTCAGTCCGCACAAGTTCTCTACTTAACGCCCCATTTTTGCACATATGTAGTAGTCTGATACTCAGCTCTTTTTGTGTTGTATTTTGAAGCAGATAAGCAATGTAAATACAGAATCATTTAGGCTGGAAAAGACCTGATGACACTAAGGTAAAGTTGTTTTAAAGAAAAACAGTATTAGATGCTTTTGACTTTAGGACACACTTTTTGCCAGTTCACTTGGCATAATATCAAGACCATCTGCAAGCCAACAGACACTTTAGCCCATTAAGAAAATGTCATTAAAAGATTAAAACTGGAAATTACACAGATAAGATGCTCAAAACATTGAATTGTCATCTTAGTAGTGACAGTAACTTCACTATTTAAAATTAAAAACAGCAGCAATAATCATACCTCTTTAATATTCAGGGGTCTTCCACTAAGATCATATTTGTTCATAGTTTCTAACGCTTTCTTAACAAATTCTTCATCTTTGAATTCAACCACACTTAGAGGGAAGAAAACATTTAGTGTATTAAAATAAAGTTTAACATTTTAAAATTAACAGAATGTTTGCACAGTAGTGTTTCTACACATAGAAAAAGAAACTTACCCACAACCCTACTTCCACGATGATTTGTCATCATATGTAAAGAGAGAGGGGGGGAAAAAAAAAAAAAAAAGTCAGTCAGCACAAATGATAAGAGCATTTAAGATTCCAGCTCACTGTTAAATAACTATTCAAGTTATCTTCAGCTTCAAATTCTGTAATACGTGCTCTTTACTGGTAGCCAAGCTGAATTTCTCCTACTTTCTCAACATACATACCTTTCAAATGCAAGAGAATACATTATCTTTTATTCTCTTTGAGCCAAACAAGAAAAATGCCACACAGATCCATGTAAGGACAACTGGGGAAAGGAGGTGGGGGGAAATGCTTTAAAAAAAAAAAAAAAAACCACAACCAAAAAAACCAACCCAAAACATAACCAAAAACCAATCAAGACACTCATCGTGTCATTAAAAGCTGCCCACTGACTACAAAATTCAAATCTACCTACATCAAGTATACCAGTACGATGAACAAGGAATCTGCATACCTCTTCAGTATTACTAGCGTAATTGAGAAATTACTTCATAAGAAAATAACCTTATTGACTGCACCAGAATCCCTCTAATAAAGCAAAGAGTTGAGGATTGCAAAGCTGACAGCATGTTTTAGTTTTAACAAGCATTAAAGAAAGTCATTTACAACAATTGACACAACCTCAGTTAAGACTCAAACCTGCGTTTCTCATGTTCTCACTGCAGGTTCAGAGCTACTATTGGCCAAACTTTTGACTATTTTTAAGACAACGAAGGAGCTTTAACAATCTTCACTCTTAGTGCCTCATTGCCGGCACTCTGTTGGCTACCAACCATCTCCATCCATTTAGTTTTAAGAAAGCAAATACATTAATCCGGTGTTTAGAGTACCAACCCTGCAAAGCTGTCAAATCAGGCACTTCAAACAGTACATTCTTAGCTGACATTTTATACTCATTGGCCCCGAGTAGAGAATACTACACTAACAAAATTTAAATAAAATCAGTGGTTTATCAAACATCCTTTATAGGAAACAGTTTGTACCAAAACAAAGATGTTGGCTAAAAAGAAGAATTAAGTAAATGCCGTTTGTTAACATTTACAGAGTATTTTGTCCTTTACAGCCAGCTGGTTTGAGGTGTATGGAAGTGTCAGACTACTTCTAATACAAAATCCTCAAGGCTATCTTAATGAAAATCAGTGTAAAAATGAAACTTACTTTCCAATAACTGGTACAGGTATTATACAAAAATAAAACTGCTGAGGAACTTTTAAACCTCTAGCAGATTGTTGCCCACGGCACTTACCCTTGATTTTCCTTCAGCATCCTTAAACAGCTCCACGTATGTAACCTCACCAACTACATAAGACATACAAAGGGAAAATACCAAGAGACAATGCATTTAAACACCAGTATCTTTCTTTACTGTGCCCCTGTGCACAACTCTACAGAGAAGCACCTATTATTCACCAACAATCAAAACCAGACCAACATACCTCCTGTCAATGGCTATATAATTTAGCTAATTTTCAGAAATATGCAGCAGCCACATTCTCAAAAGCTAAAAACAAACAACTATATTTAACCTAATTCATACTACAGATCATATTTTGGCCAGTATGATATAGTTGGTGAACAAATTCAGATATACACAGTCCCTTAACCTAACAAATGAAACGTCAACGTTCACTGGAAAGTGTTACATTTATCATCCTACTCACAACACCTGTTTTAAGGTGACTTTCTACCTGTATGTCTTCAATCATAAAGTTTGCCTTCAATAATAACCAAATTTACTCATCAAATATTTCACAGCAAGCCACTCACTTTCTAAAGTAGGAAGTTTCAGTAAATAAACCAATCAAATAGTCACGTCACCTTACAACAGATAAGCCAACAGTTACAGAAGGGGGGATTTGGCATTTTTCACAGCCTAAAAGCCAAGTGTGCTTTGCATTACTTTTGAAGAATCAATTTGTTCAAGGAAAACACAGAACTAACTTTTTACAGAATTCATGTATTATTTTACTCCAAACTTAAAATAAAACGTTTGGGGTAGTAAGATTACTCTATCAGAACTGCAACAATAGTAACAAGCTTTTAATACAGATCTCCAGACAAACAGTCATGGCAGTAGTGACAATGCAGACAAAGTTAATTCCACAGCCAGATTCCACCAAAGAAATACAAAACAACTTTTGAAAGACATCCTTTATTATTCATGATAACACACTGAATGTGTTGCTGAAATACAATAGCCCTTAAAAAAAAATCTACAAAACTACAACTAGATGAAACACCTCTTTAAGAAGTCATGAGGTCATGCATATACTCTCTACTGTCACACTAGAATGGCAGAAGATTGTAAGCACTTCATTTACTCATCCTACTCTGCAATGCAATTGTCTCAGATGAAAGAGAGGGAAGGGAGATAGATGTACCAAGTAAAGGCCAAAAAAAAAAAAAAAAAAAAAAAGTAGTCAAATCAAATCTGTGTGGCTCAAAGGACAGACACATTGCATTTAAGTTCTACCCCTTTCTATGTGAAGGGTATTATAAGGAGTAAGTTACCTTTCTCTCTCATAAGATCTTTAATAGCTTGCCATTTCATGTCATATGGGATGTTGCTAATAAAAACTCTATTTCGATTAATAGTCTTCTTCTCTCCAGTGCCTGCATTCTTGTCCTTTGAATAGGGGTGGAATCTATTCTTGTTTCCAAGAGAAGGGATTGCCTTCGGTTTTGCAACGTACTTTTCTTTCAAAGGTGCCTTCTCTTCTTTTGCTGTCTCATCATTATCCCTGCATTAAAACAAACAAACGTACATAAGTCTTGTGTTGGACCATTAGACTATTATACCTCATATATATATAGCTGTATACCTCCTACACTATTAAAACTCACAGGATGTCAAATGCAGCTTTTCAAATTAAGAAAAATAAATTCATGTTACCAGTCTAATTCTAAAATACTCTGCTCTATCTAGAAAAAAAAAAAAAATAATGTAATAGATTTATTCACTACAGTAAGTAAAGAAAGCACATCTTGCTATTTCAGTTAAATTCCATTTCCATTACATCTGTCAGGAATCAGCAAGATGGTACTATGAAACTACTACAAATATCAAAATTGATGACTCAGATGAAAAATAAGCTACAGCATCCATGCTTTGGTACTTCAATAATTCTCACATCAGACTTGCCTAAGTTACATGATATTCACCATAGAAGTAACAGGTGAAATGTTTTAACTTATGGAACACTTGGTATACTTCATTCAAATGTAAAAATAAACTCTAACAGGTTGTAAAACAAATTACATTTTATTTACCACATAAATATTATTTATTCACAATTTGTGCCAGACTGCTTTGACGGAAATTAATATTCAATTAAGAACAACAAATGCTCTTTCACTTTCACTACTTGACACTACTAGAATTTGAAAACTTGCTAAATGCATAGGAAATAGGTGTATTAAGACACGCTCTGCATCTAAGACTAAGTCACCAGCTATCATCCACTAGAAACACAACAAAATAGACTTCTGGCCCTTGGTCTTTCAAAAATTTAGCAACACCAGCTGCTGTCCTTTTAAAATCTATTTATTTTTAGATGAAAATGCAGTATAAATTCGCTTCCTCTCTTTTAAAGCAGACCAACTCGCAACTTTGATAAAACTATACACTTTGAACAGAATTAGATGAAATATCCAAAACTCTTTAGCACTCTTGATAGCATTACTATCACAAGGCGATTTAGCATGCTCACAGAGGATTAAAGTGCCCAAATTGTTACTTTAAAAAAGGCGAACTGCTGAATTGAAATAATTTAGTGATACAGTCACACAAATGTGATCCACTTATACAGATGCTATTTAGAGACATACATCATCATCTGGTTGAAATCTCACCGCAGTTAGTGAGAAACTTTAAAAAGTACTTTTACACAAACATTTATTTTCAAAAGCCATCATTAGCCACTCAGGTTATTACAAGGAAATGCCCTACAGGACTGTCAAAATGATTGATTGTGAACCCTCCTTCTTAAATTACATCATTATCTTTACATTTTTTCCCACATTTCAGAAGGCTTAGTTTTTGTCTCATTTTGACACGTTGGAAGGTTTCTGGTGTAAAATTAGCCAAAACAGGCACTTCAGTTTTACAACCACAACATACATAAAGATCACTGATTTTGATTAATTGAAAGGAGCTTTTTCAGCTCTCTGTATATTTATTAACAAAACTGTGAATGTTAGTCTTGCACTGAAAAGCACATGCAAGTAGCCTCTCCTGAACATGTTATCTACTCAGGCTTGGGCACTTTTTAGGGAAGAATAAATTCAAATACATCCATATTTCTCCCACGACATTTTCCCAAATTTTGAAGTACTCCTATGATGTGAACTTTATAGTCCTTGTGTTTACAAGTGGATTAGAAGAGGATTAGCAACTGAGAAACGCATGCACACTCCTCTGGGCTAAGTATTTGTAAAATTTAAAACATTCAAAGTCAACAATATGTTATCTAGTTCAAGCATCCTCCAGCTTCCCTCTGCATCATCCCTCCTCCACACCTTCCTGTCTGTTGTGACAATCTAATTCTTGTGTGGCTGCATAAAGAAGTGAAATGGGGAGAACAATGCAGGGAACTGGAGGGTTCCAGAGGGAGAGGGGAGCATAAAGAGCAGAGTCAGATCAGTTCCTTCCAACCCAGTCCCATTTGCAAATGCAAAACTCCTGCCCAATGAGACCCCCAGTAAAATCTGAGTTCTTCCTTAAATTTTAGGATTACAGCAATGGATTCTATTTAGCCTTTTAAGCTCTTTCCTGCTTAAAGGATTATGAAACAGCTCCTGGGTGCTCAATGTAGTGCCCAGGAAGAGCCAGGTCTCCAAATATGGAATCCACAAACTCTACAAGACCTGACTGTACAAACCAGTAGAGAACACAGAGGATATGAGTCTGGCATGAACTCTTAAATCTGGGAAACAAGACACTTTGCTGAGTCTGAGAATCACAGACAGTCTTCTGAATATAGAGGATTAAGTAAAAAAAAAAAAAAAAAAAAAAAAAAAACCACACAAAAAAAAACAACCAACCAAAAACCCCCCCCCAAAACACAACCCTTCTTTCAAAACTCATCTGTGAAAACCAATGGGCCAGTGAGCAAGCTGGAGGCAGAGATCCTTCAAACCTTTTGTGGATGTAGCTCTTACCCTCCTCCTTGAGTATTAAAAATAATTTCAATCAAATAACACATTCGAAGCAATGTCTCATTAGTCACCACAGAAAATACAGTCTCAGAAACTATGAACAGACATTTCCCTGAGGGAAAAACAATAGTAATTTCTACTCTTTACTTTTTGTATGAACTAATCATTTCATATATTTAATTAATATTTGCCTATGAAATCACTAGCAGATTTCCAGGGTTGAAAAAGAGATGTCTGCATTAATTTCATGGGGAAAAAAAAAAAAAACACAAACCAAAAAACACAAAACACATGCTCATAGATTAAAAGAAGCAATTTTTACCTTTTGAAAAAGAATACCTTTGAGCTTCCATAATGTTTTGGAAACAAAAGACAAGCTTTCCATATATAAATAAAAAACTAGAAGCCTAAAAAGTAATATGCACAAGATAAATCCAACCTGGAAGCCTTAAAAGCTGGGATTTTTTTAAACAAACTTCTACTCCTCTGCTCTACAAGTGTCCATACAAATAATAAGATCAGCAGAGACAGGAATGCAAGAAGTCCACAAGACGTGACTCTAAAGCACACAGATCAGTTTAGCTTTGTTGCACCGAACAGTTCCACTGCTCAATACAATAAACTCAGGGAAGTGCACAAGTTGATACTGGGATTCCTCTCCAATTTAATCTGAGTGCTAAACAAACCCAGTTAGTGAAATACTTATTTTAAGTAGCGCATTTCACCTGCACACTGACAGCTTAATGCTTTGTACACAGGTTTGGGGGAAGACTGGAAACTGTATGTGAAAGAATAAGGTTTGAAACTCCGTTACCAAGGACTCTTCATTATTTTAAAACATAAAGTTGTGATCTCTACCACACAGAAAGACTAGGATTTTTTCAGTTGCTTGTCATTAGTTTTGAAGGGAAAATAAGAAAATTGCTGACAGAAGCGGGGATACAGAGAAATTAAGTCATTATTTTAACAGTAAACAACCCCAAAAGGCAATAAAATTAATTCTATGTCTCAAAGGTGCAAAACAGTCACAATCTTTCTGCAAAAATTAAATCATAATTTGTGTAGTGTGGAAGCTGAGGGCCAGGTGGGAGGGATGGGGGGAAGCTGTTCTGTAGTAACGTGAAATTTATAAATTGCAAACTACTTGAATTTCATAGGGAGTCAAGTAAAGGCATGAAGTATGCCTTTATTGCTCCAGTTTTATGTTGAACTTGATCCCATGTACTTTTTTTTTAAAACACAACAGTATCAGACCTGGGCTGCTCAGAACATGTCAAAACTTCACACATCTCAGCAGCTTTGATGTACTGCAACCGGAGATTTACTATAAATGTATTTTCCCTCCAAAATGTGAATGAGATTAGAAGAGATACTGAAATTCCAATGATATGATGCCAAAATCTAGTTCACGTAAAGAATGACAACCCTGGAATCCTGACATCAAAAACTACCAAACCCTTAAAAGGTTAATCATGGTACTGTTCTAGACAGCTGGTACTTCTGGCTCCCTTACACTATGTTTCTTTAGGACCTGGTATATAAGGCAGTTTACATATTCCATATATAATAACGCTAGTATTTACAAGAAAAGTTTGTGCGTGTATGTGGGGGCTTTTGTTTGGTTTTAAAAAGTAAATCAATATAGGCCCGTCTTACCATTCTCACATAAACAAAGATTAATTCAAAGGCTTTACAAAGCATACCACTACGGCAAGTGGCGGAAACGTAAACAAAGCCAGAAACGATCCAGAACACTTCCAGAAAGGGATCCTGTGCGAACCGGCCCGAGCAGAGCCCGTTACAGCAGCCTGGCGGCTCACACCCGCGAAGCGGCCAGAGCTCAGCCTCCCGCC
>JMFS01069949.1:0-11508 GCA_000699545.1 Podiceps cristatus | reverse complement strand
AACTTGCTGAGGGTGCTCTCGATCTCGTTTTTAAATGGTTATTCACCTTGACTTACACAAAAGTGAAGAAAATGAATTACAGCCTCCCACTATGATGCTTTTAGAGCACAACCAGGCACATGTGCCGCATGCCCAGGGATGTGCATGGGAATATGAAGGTGTGATGCTTACTAAAATGCAGAAGGACGTCCAAGTAGTGTTAGCTAAAATGATGCAGTTCGGGCCTCTCCTTAAGAACTAGCCAGGGAAGTTTAGGCTTCAGGCAGGAGTCAAATCATCTGGTTCACTCCAGATGGGAGCCTGGAAATGAACTAGCACATGTGCAATGAGAATGATCATGGTACCAAGACATACAAGATAAATTCACAATCAGAACAGTCCAAACCGTGAAATACTTTAATCCTCTGTACAAGAAGATTACACGCAAACAAGTGCTAATGAAGGAGGGGGCTGGGAAACTGAAGCACTGCTTTCTTTTACTATATAGGCCTTTCAAAACATTAGCTAGAAACTTAACAGAACCTGATGTTCACGTACACTCTGAATTACACTAAATTTGGGGTCTGATCCTTTGGCAAGACAGCTTTTTGGGTAGTCAGATGCCATGACTTCAAAAAGGCCTCTCAAAACTAAGGCAGTACAAAAACAGGTGGCAGATGAGCTTCAACATAGACAAAAGAAAGATAATGCACACAGAGAAAAATAATGTAATTTACAGGTACACAGTGCTGAAACTGGAACTAGAAGTTTCAACTCAAGCAAGAGATCCTTAAATTAACACTTAAGAGTTCTCTAAAAACATCAACTCAATATGCAGCTGCAACAAAGAAAAAGCCTGTAAAACATTGGCCATCATCAGGAAGCTAGAGAATAAAAGCAAGTGTCATTTCCAAACTATAAATAAAACTTTGATACACCCACATCTCAAGTACTGTCGCACTAGTCTTCACACCTCAAAAAAAGATGTAGCAGAATTATAGGAGGTGAAGAGAAGGACAACTAAGAGGATGAAGAGAGTGAAGACACTAAGGTGGGTGAGATTGCTCACTTCTGAGGAAAGGACTGTGGGTGGATTTGGTTGCACTTTACAACCATAAAAGACAAAATGAGTGAAAATTGTTATTCACCATATCCTGCAACACTAAAGTTGGGAGCAGTCTCTTAAGGCACATTGCTTTCACGTAGGTAAAAGTAGTAATGTCCTTTTCTATGCAGCAAGCACAGAACTTCCCAGTCTTACTTCCACAAGAGGCTGTGGAGGTAGTCTGTGTAAGTTGTGTCAGAAAGGTATCCAGTAAATTCACAGACAATACGTCTATAAATGGATATTTAATAGGACTAGGCAGAGCTGTACTTCTAATATCCCAGATATAATTCTGGATACTGGGGGAAGACAAAGACTGTGAATAGTGGCAAGGCTGACCTGCTTTCCCTAAATAGCCTCTCCTACTGCTGTTGGGCTAGATGAACCATCAGTCTGATCCACTGCGGAGCCTCTAATGGTAGTGATGAGCAAATTTTAAGGAGATGGAAGAAACTCCAAAAGGCAGAAAAACTTCATAAGCTTTTTTTTTTTTTTTAAAAAATCACATTGTCCAATTTCAAGAAAAGTTTTATAAAGAGATAGAGGGACGTTTTCATTCGCTTTTCACAAAGTAATATTCATTTTGTCATATATTCACATAGCAATCACCCTTCCAAAGTGTAAAAAAAAAAAGCCCAAAACAAAACAACAATAATCTACATGTTTTCAACACTCCTGTGAGGTTTTCCAGCATCTGCTGGTCCCTTTCATGGCCCATATGAACCCTCTCCAGTTCTCAGCTTTAAGGAAGATAAGGCAATCAGAGCTGCAAACTTTACTCAAATGAGAACAAGACGTTAACATATGCCATGACAGCATTTTCTGTGCTCTATCACATTTTTCTTTTCCTGCCACTGCATAAGTGAAGGTTTTAATTCAATTCCTGGTAATGACATTCACATATTTCCTATGAGTTAACAACTTCTAAAAAAGTTGCAGGAATAGTTCATAGAATCATAGAATCACAGAATCATATCATATATATATTTTTTTAGTTTTGTAAAACTGAACATAATTTGACATCTTTTTGCACATTTAGTCAGCAGTTCCTTGGAGTCCTTTACAACAATTTTCCAGGCAGGTTCTTTAAAATATTTTAAAACTGCTTATGAAAGTTCCTCTCCGGAATACTTTGCTATACACTTTTACAGATCAAAGTCCTCTGTGTTCAGTGTAAATTTCAATACAGTTATGGTATGTAGGAGCAAAGGTAGGTTCAGTGAATTATCTCTTTCAAACAGCATTGGGGCTTGGTGGTAGTTGAAATTTTGTTTAGCAACAGGATTTAAGATTGTGGTAGATTCAAATGGTGTGGCGAGTACCCTCTGCCCCTTTCTCATTTTGTTTGTTCCTTGAATAAATGGCAGAGACCTCCTTTTCATGATTTTCTCTACTTTGTCTGAAGCTGACAGTAGCTGCCTAGAAACAATAGCTTCTTGCATCACATAGAAAATTTCTACCAGCACCTTCTATAGATGTTTTCAAATGGTAACATTTGCCTTTCATGACGCACCCTGACAAATAGTATTTCTTTGTCTGGGGTTATTTTTCACTTCCCTTACTTCACAGTATTACATTTAGTAAGAACATTTATCATTACTGAATTTATTACAGAGCTGCCAACTGTTGCTCCTGGTTGAAAGTTAGAAGCCTTTATTCTCATATAAGTTTAAAGCCTGTATTTTTCCCTTATCTTAAGAAGGTTCTAAAACCTCAAACCAATAAGAAGACTTTAAGTAATATTTTAATTCTCCTCTGTGTTTGATGAAAACTTATTGTAACTTAAAAATCATCAGGCTGTGATTTATATTCACCTCACTCATCACCACCTGAATTCCTATCCTATTAAAATGTCAAAATGAACTGGGAAATTCCATTCATAAAAGTGTAGAAGAATATGCAAACATAACCCAAAACTGAATCAGAAACTTGGAGTATTCCAAAATCTAAGTGTCTATGTGCTTTTCAAACTGAATTCATTTCCACTGCCATCTTCCTGGAGTCAGAGACCCTCATCACTGCATCACTATGCATGCCTGCATCTCTAGCAAACACTGCTATAGATACACCTCAAACTCCATATATAGTTCAGCCACAAGGGGAAAGTAACACATTTTAGTGACTGTAAAATGCGCAGCACTGTGAAACAAAAGTTACACAGCCAAACTCTACAAAGGCATAAGTATGCTATGCACCTTACTTCTAAAGAGTAAGCTTTAAAGCTTACACTCCACCTCCCTCCACTCACCCCTTCAGTCTGTTCATCCATTGAAGGCAATTCTTAACACAATGTCCTGTAAATTACAGAAGAGACTAAAAATACACTTCTGATACCTGGGATTACACAGAGCTGTCAGTGTCTGATGGGAGCCATGAGAAACTCAAACTTGCATTTGACAAGCTTCAATGGGATTAACGATAACTTGAAAGCAACTAACACACCCCTATGTGCCCATCCATTGATCAAAACGAAACCCAAGTAAAAGGTTTTTTGTTACATGCAAGTTACCTAAAGTCACTTTGTTACTGTTTGGGATTGGACCAGCCCTGTAGAAGCCGCAAGGAATGAAGCAGACTGTTCCCTTTACAAGTCTGGGAAACTTGAAAGCAGCTTATGCCTGATGCAACCAGAAGCGTCACTAGGTAAAAACAATAAGCTTTACTGAAAGTATATTATTTTAATAAAGCAAAATAGAATTCTAACTCTACTACCACATTCAAGCCTTTAAGCAGCAAAATCCCTCATATTTGACACTTGAGGAAGAAAAATAAGGTTAGACTCAGTGTTGCTAAACAAGACTCCATTCCAAGAAAAAAACAAACACAAAAAAAACCCCCAACAAACCACACCACACCTGCTGGAGTGGCTTAATTACTAAATCTAATTGAATTATCAATTTTTTAAAGTGTCACTTAAAAGTTTGGCTTAGACACACAGTTTTGCAGAGTAATCTTCAAAAACCTCTACTTACTCCTTTTAACTAAGCAATTCTAAAATTAACTTGGGTTCCTAGCAACATAAAACAACTGAGTTTAAACTGTAATCGTAGAGTCATCGGAAGTCTTCTAGGTGTGTTCTGCTCATGTACATGATTCAGTGCACTATACACATTAAAAAAAAAAAAAAATCATAAGCCTGATAGTTCATTTTCTTTTCCAGGGAAGGTATTTCTAATATTTTTCACACAGCTTTATTACCTTTTGTCTAACAGATATAAAACCTAGTGTTACATATTTAGCAATGACCAAATTCAAAGTCATCAAAATTAACTCCACAGAACACTTCTCCGCAGGGAAACGGCAATGGCATCTTTGTAACACCCTCCCAGACAACTGCTACCTGTAGCTGCTCTGTTTCTCAGGAGCAGTTACCAGGCATGGAAAAGAGCGGCACAAGAGAAGAACCTCTAGACCCCTGTTCTGCCTCCAACCGTGGCTCTACTTGAGACAAGGTGGCAGGTGTACTTCACTGACTTCTAGTACTAACTGGCTGGACGTTCTAAGCCACAACTGACCTGTTTATCATGATACCTTCTGGGGGCATGAACAAAATGCATTTCCAGGATACCAGACACTGTCAGTACCATCTCATAGCTAACCACGTACTACAGAATTCAAAGCATCCCTTTACATAGGTCAAAGGTGCATGAAAATCATGTCTATCACCTACCTGTCTATCTCTATATTGGGAACACTAGAGCAAACTATAGGCTTTTTAATTATTCGAGTGAAAATAAAAAAAAAAAAAAGTACCCAAACAGCAATATAAAACTGTGAATATTTTAAGGAAAGGAACCAGGATAGGAAAAAAAAAAAAGAAACAGCACATGTGCCTGTAGATACACAATATGAACAGGGTTGAGGATATAGTTAACAGCAGTTTAAAACTATCTACATCTGGATTACCACAGTTTTAGTTCCCTGCCTGCCCTCCCTTCCCTACAACACATCTAACTAAAAAGCTATCACTGGTGCAGTGGACAGACAAAAGTAGCCCAGAGTTAAACATCTTAAACAGCTGTGGAACCACACCAACAGTCAAAATTAACTGTAGCTAACTTAATTATGATGAGTGTCTAACAGTCTTACGTAAGTATAAAAATCTCTACCAAAACCCAGGAAAAATTGATCCAAACAATATAGCTAGGAACATTTGGTTTAGTGTCTATATTCAGTGCAGTATTGAGAACAATTTAATGAAAACCTCAAATACCAAGTCACAATAAAACCCAGAGGTCTGGAATATACAACTGCAGGCAAATATAAAAAAAAAAAAAAAAAAAAAAAAGGAACTGTCCCTAGTCCCTGGAAAAAAAAAAAAAAAAAAAAAAAAGACTTCTAAAAAGATGCAAGTAGTAAAACTGGAAAACATAGATAGGCTCTCATTCAAGCAAAAAGAACTGTTAATGTACCTGAAAGCTCGTTCATGTTTTTGAAGTAGATGAACAGATATAACTGCAGCTCCATAAAAAGCTTTTACCCTACATCTGGAAATATACACTGAAAGCATCTATGCTTCCAAATAATTCTAACTATGCCACAGAGGCATAATAAGAACTTGACTATTAAAAGCCATTGTCTTCTTAAAAACTCTTCCATTTTAAATTACAAACACCACCTTGTCTGATCATCTATTCTGTATACTACACATTACCACTACTGGACAAAGTCAAGACTGCTTGGTAGTCCTTGCTGTACACTTCCATATCTTACTTTTTGAATACATAAGAAATTTAACTTAACTCCAAAAAGTTAACATAAAACTTTAACTTACCAAAACTCATTGAATTCTTTTCCTCTAAACATACTGTGAACAATTATAGTAAACACTTTAGTGTTCACCGTGGGTTGAGCATAGCATTCCCTTCCTGATCTCAAGTCCAGTCACACAGTACAGTGAAGAAGACAAGATAACCCAACAAACAACAAGATAGGAAGAAAAGTTTTTCTAAAAAAATAATCACACTTTATAATATAAGCAGTAAATGTTTACAACAGAAGAACTTAAACAAGAACAAAGCAATGAAGCAAATTTACTCCATACTGGTACTTATTCCACAAGTACAAAAAAATCAGTGGCACATTCTACAGGTCAAGCCAACAAATACAATACAGATTTTGTGCTCCAGGAAAGGAGCTCACCCAGAAAATACTTCATATTAATTTCTCTACATTCTCCTATGGTAAGTGGATGTATTAAAAGAAGTCAAAAGGCTAATTTATCTTCTACAGCAGATAGAGATACTTTTGCAATGACATTACTCTTCAGTCAGGCATGACCTCTTCCCAACGATTTATCATCTCTTCCCACACTGACAAGGTGGGAAGCCATGCTTGGTGCCATAGCAGCACTGCAAAGTCTTCAGTTCATAAAACTGTAAGACAAGTAAAACTGGGCCCAGGCAACAGGCCATCATAGAGGGTGCATGGAAAGAGCAATAACTTTACCTACCAAAGAGAAACAAAGGATAGATTCTCCCCACAACATGATTAGAGGGGAAAAAAATATGCATTACAAGCTGTGTAATCCTAGTAGCCACATACAGCTCTGAAGACATTATTGCCAGTATGTAATGCTGTATTAAACGCACTTGTGGAACAAAGACGGGAAGATTCTCTGAAAAGTAGGACTCAACTCTTGTCATTTAAAAGCTATTTATACAAAATACAGAAGGCCTACATAAATATCTGAGAATCTGTGAGTTACAGTGAGTTACTCACTGAATAACAAAACCCGAACATTAAGAAAGCGATTTCAAAAAGGACACAGAAAATTTAACACATCCTCCTGGTCAACACTTCAGTAGGAACAAACCCCAGAAACTCAGGATGTAACAATGTAAGAACCTACACTAGATATGTAAGCCTACATATGTAAGCCCATTAGCTCAACCAGCAACAGCAGACTTGAAAACCTGAGTGTGATCTGGCCACTACAGAAGCACAAAGACACATTGTGTCCCTACAGCTTAGAGAGGGATTAGGTAACTGAGTCAAATAATTTAAATGTGAAACAAAACAGTCTTAATCACAGGGAACCAATAGATGTATTTCACCAAAGAAAGAGTAAAAGCCATTTAAATCTGTCCTCAAGAGCTTGTAAAATAGGGTGAATACCTAAATCTGAAAAAAAAAATATTATACTGTTGTTATACCTTCTATCCTGCTATAAAATCATTGTTGCTATTGGGACTTGTACATAAACATCAAGATCATCACACAGAATTACCCAGAAGACATTAGATGCTACAGACCGCTCAACTCCAAGTAACACCATTTTCACAGAAGCTGGGCTTTAAAGAAAAAAAATACAGCCCTTACCGTTACAAAAATTAGTCTTGTGTGTGTTTGAAGGCAAAACAGTTACTATGATGCTTTGGCAAGCCTAAGGAGAGAGGAGGTGCCAGTAAGTTTTCGGACTAGATGGATTATCTTCAACCGTGACCAGTTCCAGACGCTTCAGAGACAAGTGAAGAAAATTCTTAAGTAGGCAATTAAAAAATAACACAGCCACGGGCAACATTTCTTCCTACCTCCTGTCAGTTAGAGGTTATTTAAACTACAAACTCAGGAAAAACATAAACTACCTTTTACAGTTGCTGGTGTATTTTTTTAAATCTTTAGCGTAAAACTGGATATTCCTACCATTCTTCTTAAAATTCTGCTATCCTTCTAGCCTCCATCTCCTCTGGTGAGAAGTTCCACGTGGCAACTGTACATAGTTGATTCTCCTTTATCAGTTTTAAGTTTTCTCTTTTGAATACTGACAGCTCTCCTGGTCTTGTATTATGAAAAAATGGGCACACACTCATGATATTTCTTTTTTTACACCATATGATGGTTAATCTCTAAAAAGTCAGCATTTTTCCTTTCCTGGAAGTTCAGTCAAATTTTCAGTCACTCTTCCAATTACAAGAATCCTTCTCCTCATTCCTGTCACATTATTTCTGACATAATGAGGCTAAAATCGTATTCCCCCTCCTGCTTTGAAAATGAGCAACTATATAATTAATTTCTCTGTCTTTCTAAGTAGTATTGCAGATCTGCAAAGATGGAAAGAATAGGAACATCCTGAGGAGGAAATGGACGGAACACAATTGGACGGAAAAAGTGAAGGAAAACCACCAGTCAGCCTACTAAAGGGCTGAAAGGCATAAGAGATTTATCCTACTTCAGCAAAAGACTGAATTTATGGGGAGGAAAAAAAAAAAAAGTGAGATATTCTTTCTCCAAGTAGTTATAGAGGTCTTTGTCATCCTTAATCGGATAATGCACAAGAAGCACAGATACTGGTGTAAGTTCACTCGCAAAGTAGTGGGCTACTATTATTTGACTAAAGGGAATTTGTCAACAAATGCCTGTATTTAGACCTCAACAAGGAGCATCTTCTGGACAGGAGCATGACAGCAGGTCTCATGGGTACCTTCTGCTCCCTCCCTATTTCCCTAAACTTGCGTGTGATGAGGCACATTTTTCAAGACTGGAAATGTATTGCATTCTTAGCAATTTGCAACCTCAAACGAAGGATTCTTTCCCATTTCCAAGACATATGTCAAGGAACATACATAAATTATACTGAAATATATAGTAAATGTCAGTATCATAAATTATTATAAAAAGTCAAACTAGCTGACCACTTAGTACACTCAGTACACACTTAGTACACATTACATGAACATAACCAGTTATTTCAATTATAACTGGAAATATTATCTGCAACTCTAGACAACATTTACACCAGTGTTTGCCCACTGAGAAAAAACAGATACACAGCAAGCAGCTCTGCAGTGTCAGTCCTCGAAAATCTTGGGTTTTATCCAAACACTGGTTTTCATGTGTTTTTGGACATGATTTCTAACAATGCCTTTCATTTGTACATCTATTTTCTATTCAGTCCTATAAGAAATCTCTCACGAAACCATAAGCTTAATTAGAACTTCTCAAAATGACAGAATATGTAACTTTTCTTTCCAGAATGTTCTAGTCTCATTCTCACACTCAATGCATTTTGCACATCTTTGCAACTTTATTGTAGTGAACAAGTACGACTTGTAACAGTGATGTTTCACCAAAAAATAGCTTTTCTGTTAGGTTTTCTTTTTATTTAAAGAGAGCTATCTGGAATTAATAAAACTTTGTATTCAGAAAAGTGTTTAACATAACTGGTGGACAGATGGGAAAAAATGCATACCTTTTGAAATGACCCTACTAACAAAGTGCAACTTTATTCTTCTCTGGATTCAGTAAATAAACAGGCAAACAAGGAAATTTTTAAAAATTACTAAACGTACCTCTCAAAATAGTATTCAGTTTTAAAAAAAAGACTCTCTAGAGAGAAGACAACATATAAAAATAAGCCCAGACCACCAACACCACTTTCTCCAAAAGTCTCCTTAAGTTTTAATTGTGCTTTCAGCCAAGGGTAGCCCTGGTTCTACCGAGGACACAGTTCTGGGTAAGGCAGACCCAGGTAGCTCGCTGATTACTGAACCAAACGATCATGTGTGAAGACCTACTTCCATCTCACCATGGTCATGCATTTCCGACATACCAATACTGCTGGGGTCACAGATGCCTCTGGGAGCTACTCCAACTCACTAATTGTGTAGAAAACTAGCACATCCAAAAGTTTTCTACTGTGTTTAGTGAATCAAATCATCAATTAATGTATTAAATCATCCGAAGAAAAAAAACATTGGCCACACTGGATGGCAGAATCTGTAGGAACACAGCTGACAGAGGCACAGGTGGCAAGACCCTCCCCTTGTTAGAAGCTGCTAGATGAATCCTGATTGCCTGTGCAACCACAGCCCAGGTTGGAAACCCACCTTCCGAAAGGCAATGTAATCTAGTGCTGGCTGTCCTTCGATATCTGTCTCAAAATGCTCCCCTCCACATACCTAGGACAGTTTCTCCTACAGTTCAACAGGGAGAGAATGACACAAACCTGCAGCAGCGGAGCCAGAACAGGACACCTCCTCCAGTCCCAACGAAAACCAAGCGAACCTCACAATAACCAGGACCCACTACCTGGTACAACACTGCAGTCTGGTTGCTCACACAAGAACCAAGTGATCAACAACCTACAGTTAACACAAATGATCAACAACCTACAGTTTGAGCAAGTGCTGTGAAGGCATCACCCTAATATATTACTGATGTATAATATATTTAGTGTGCCGCATTGCCTGTGTAAGTGATATAGCAAAATATGTAAACCATTAACAGTAATGAAAATAAGTATTGTTACATGCAAGAGTTACTGTTCTCACTTCTGATATTAGAAGTGAGCAGAAATGGGGGGGGGGGGGGGAAGCAGCAAACCATTCTCATGGCTTATTTCCCAAAGGCATACAAACCAAAAGGTAGCATTTATTAGAAGTTCACACAGACCTCAGAAAAACAGTTTTCAAAGTTGCTACAGTGAGGTTTTCTGAAACCCTGAACTGAGATCTACAGGAGTCATGCAAATAACTGCCAGACCTATCAGATTCTTCACATGACACACAAGCCATTAAGCACAAATTGAGGGGTTAGGTATACTATAGTGTCCAGCCAACACCAACCATTATTTTATTGTAGGGTTGGACTGAAGCATGGGACACAAGAAAGACAAGCTGCATAAGGCTTGTCAGCTGCTTGTCTCTTGCCTCATGACAAAACCACACTAACTTCAGTGCCTTTAACCTCCAGATCCTTCTTCCCTTAGAAACATCTGCTTATTCTTTAGCCAGTTCTGAACCCCAGAGACAAAAAAAAAAACACCACCCAAAAAACAAAAACTTTCCAGAAAATCCCAGCAGAACTCCACCCTGGTTTAGCAGGCTTCACAGACCTCACAGGGGCCAAGAACGGATGACATATTCCCACTCCAATTAAAGAGCTGGAGTCACAAGTGACCTGTCATTGATTCAGCCAGTGAATTTCCCATTTCAGTTCTCTCCTACCAGATGAATATGAAGAGTTAGCACCCTAAACCTGTCAGACACGCCTCCTTTATTCACATGTATTTCTAGACAGCACTATACATCCTTGCTGGAAGAATCCAAAGGCATTTCTGCCAGGACATACAGTTCTGTCAATTTTTCAGAGCACGGCTTGTGTGCCTGAGCAAAAAGTAGTTGCTTCTTTACATTACAGGCCTTTCCTCCTTCCATCACCCCATCCTCTCCCCGAAGGCCCTCCCACCTCCCGGCCAAAACCTCCCCACCCACGCCCCTCTCCCCCACACCAGAATCCAAAGGCATTTCTGCCAGGACATACAGTTCTGTCAATTTTTCAGAGCACGGCTTGTGTGCCTGAGCAAAAAGTAGTTGCTTCTTTACATTACAGGCCTTTCCTCCTTCCATCACCCCATCCTCTCCCCGAAGGCCCTCCCACCTCCCGGCCAAAACCTCCCCACCCACGCCCCTCTCCCCCACACC